>JAGDQP010005083.1:3477-17172 GCA_022664845.1 Lepisma saccharinum | reverse complement strand
ACCCATGTCCTTCTGACTTTTGTTCTGCCTTTCGTTGTGACTTGTTTCAATACAATTCGCTTTCTCTTTGAACTTTGACCCGCCATAACCTTTTTATTACTGGAGCTCTGCAGCTAGGATTTCACAGGTGTACTATACTCGTCACTAGCTTCAATTTAAGGTATCACTTGATGAGCAACTCGAGTCCTCACTTCGGGTACTTTACTTGTGAGTGTTACAATATTCACTTTAAATCCCCCAAAAGTGATACGTGTGGTTTTTGTGACAGCAAGAATGTGCAATTACAGGCGGATAAAACTGGCTCAGAAGACGAGATGAAAATACGTTAATAGTTATATTTTCACCCCAAAAAGACTGAAGCTGCTCAAGACCTCATCAAACGTGTAGAAGAATTGGCTGTTTCGGACAAGTCACTGCACGTGATTACCATGGATATGTAATAGGCTCTGCCAACTCCGAAGCTTTCTGCTGGCCCGACGTTTTATAAAAGGAAGTTGTTTACGTTAAACTTAAACATACACGACTGTGGAAATAACCAAGGGCACTGCTTCGTGTGGGACGAATCGGTGGCAGCAAGAGGTGCGGACGAAGTCACAAGCTGTTTACAGAAGTATATTGAAGGGCAGAATGTGTCAGGGGAAGAACTTGTGATTGTATCTGACAACTGTGGGGGACAAAACAAAAATTGGACTATCATTGCGTATCTTTGCAGTCTTGTACAAAGTGGTAGATTTCAAACGGTGTTGCAAATTCTTCCGGTCGTCGGCCATACAATGATGGCTAGCGACAGAAATTGCGTGCATAGAAAACTGTGTCAAAAGTCACTATCAAGATGTCTATAATCCCAAGCACTGGATTGAAGTAATCAAGATAGCGAACAAGAAACACCCATTTATTGTTACTGAAATGGCAACAGAAGAGTTCTTCAAAATGCCACGCTTCAAGAAGCCATACAAAGGAAGAGCCACAGGGACACGGGTGTGCAGGCTCAGGTTTTGTCATTCTGAACCCTATGTACTCTTCGTCAGTTACTGTTACAATTCCGATGTTTGGGAAAGAGTAAACCTGCGGAAGAAAGGAAGAAGCTCTGGTGGATTTCCAGGGATTTCTTTGCAACAGAAATACACTACACGGAGAGCTATCGATAACAGAAAGCTGCAGGACATAAAGAACTGTCTCCAGTGGATACGCCAGTGTACAGTGATTTCTAGAAGCAACTAAAATCAACACAAACAAACAATGATGATTACCTTGATGACTTGGAGTGATCCAGACTTCCTAAAATGTAAGTAGTAGTATTATTCACGCAGCTAACTAGTACGGTACACTTTGGCTACTGTATGTAAAACATGATAAGGCACATTTTAAAATCAAAATTAAAGAAGGAACGGGCTTAAAATTACGTTCCTAGAAAAAAATACGTTTAAATGTCGTTATGTGAAAGGAGAAATATAAAATTTTGTTTGATGTTTGTATTATTTGTTTTGTATGTTTACTTTTCAATAGATTTTCACAAAAATTAAAATTCGATTTTCTCGAAATTTCACTTTTGTGGGATATCCAGTTTTACGCCCGAACCCCTCAATTTATCTGCACATCAATTCTTCACACAGAGTGAAACGCAGATTTGCTTACGTGACGGCAATTACAACTTACTGCCAAAAAACCCCTCGGTTTTAAGGTAAATTGAGTCTTAAACATTGCCCAAGTTATCCTTTGACAGGATTCTAAATTTCATAAAAGTTTAATTATATCAGGGGTCGATAAAAAAATACAAAATATTTTATATATCTCTTTAGTATATGGTGATATTTCAATAGCAAGAACAAATCGTACTGGTAGATACGCTACGTTATAACGTTAAAGAGACACATTGAAAATTTGATAGCTTCAAGAATTAGTTTTTAATTTGATAACTTCAAGTAATTTTCATAAATTAGTGAAAAAGTTTTAGTTCATAAGGGCAGAAAATTAATTTGTTTATTCTCCGGACTAATATTTAACTATTTATTAAGTCGGTCCAGATTTCTTGAGCGCCACTAAACTACGCGTTTGGATTATATATGAATAAACAATTTTCACTTTTCGTCGCATTTCTTACTGAAAATGCCTTTTGCACTTCTTACATAATAAAAATATTTACAAACAGTTCTGGGTAGGCCTAATATCTGCTTACATGCTTAAAGTAGTACGTAGAGTAGAGGAAAAGTCTCCCGTATTTTGCATACTTTTTAGGTTACAGGTTTTGCCAGCAAAGCCTTCATGTCTGTTCGTGCTTTTTCATGTGTCGTTGCAAACTAGTTTTTCGTGCAAACTGAGTACTACAGATTTTGCAGTGAAAAGGCTTTTCGCCTGTGTGGATGCTGATATGCCTTTTCAAGGCACTGCTCGTAGCAAATTTATATCCGCATGTTTTGCAGCTAAAAGGTTTCTCGCCAGTGTGAGTTCTTATATGAGCCTTCAAACTACCACTTTCTCTACACTTATAACTACAGATCTTGCATTCAAAAGGCTTTTCGCCTGTGTGCGTTTTTGTATGCTTTTTCAATGCACCACTTTCTGTAAATTTAGCCCCGCAAATTTTGCACTGAAAAGGTTTTTCGCCTGTGTGGACCCTCATATGGCCTTTCAAGTTACCACTTTGAGCAAACTTATTACCACAGATTTCGCACTGAAAAGGTTTCTCACCTGTATGGGTTCTCATGTGGTTCTTTAAATGGCCACTTTCCGTAAATTTAACGCTACATATATTGCATTCAAATGGTTTATCGCCTGTGTGAATTCTCATATGTTTTTTCAAGTGACCAATTAATGCAAACTTAACTCCGCAATATTCGCACTCAAAAGGTTTTTCATGAGTGTGGACTTTAATATGGTCACTCAAGTTACCACTTTGTATAAATTTCTTGCCACAAATTTTGCACTCAAATGGCTTTTCGCCGGTGTGTATTCTCATATGGTTTATCAAATTACTACATACAGTAAATTTCCTACCACAGATTTCACACTTGTACGGCCTCTCGCCTGTGTGAATTCTCATGTGGTTTGTTAATTGACATTTGACTGTAAATTTATCTCCACATGTCTCACAATGAAAAGGTTTCTCACCTCTGTGGATTTTTATGTGATTTTTTAGGCTTTTATTTCCAGCATATTTATTACCGCAGATTTCGCATTGGCGAAGTTTCTCAACTCTGTGTATTCTCTTATGATTTGTCAGGTTACCACTTGATGCAAATATATTACCACAAATTTCGCACTCGAAAGGTTTCTCTTCGGTGTGTATTTTCATATGTCGTTTCAAGTTTCTATTTGCTGGAAATCTATTACAACAGATTTTGCATTCAAATTTTTTCTCCCCTGTGTGGATTATGATCTCGTTACATGAGTAATCCGTACCTGTGTATTTATCTCCACACATTTTATATTTGAGGGACTTCTCTCCACTGAGATCTTTCAAACGTGGTTTTGAAACTATCCTTTTACATAACTTGCATTTGTATTTGTCTTGAGAGTGATTTTTCGTTGCATCATTAAAATTTGAAAACATATGCTCACAGCATTTCCTGCTAGAGAAATTATCTCTTGTTTGCTTATTCATTTCTGCGGTCTGCTTTGAAGAAACAGGAAATTTTATACTGCATGGTTTCCTGAGAGGAGCCTTAGGTTTTCGTCTATCACTCGATATCTGTCTTACTTTCTTTTTCATTGGACTACAGTTTCCAAACAATTCACTTGTTGAATTATTAAAGAAGTTCTCCTGAAAATCTAACTCATTGCCCTCTGCTCCAACATTCTTCCTGTGGCTTCCATAGCCAAATTCTAATGTGGCTGTACTCATATCTTCTTCCGGTTCAATTACTTTTTCTGTAGAAATATTCTTAATTGAGGATGATGTACTCGTCTCTTTGGATGCATTTAAATTACTTAAGCATAGAGCTAAGTGAACAGCACCTGATTTATTGTCGTTTTCTTGTTTTATGTCACTACTACTCACAGCATTGTAGCAATCACAAGCCAAATTTTCTCCTTTAATTTCTGTATGTGCTGATAGCAAACATCTCTCTGACTTCATATTCGATATAAGTTCCGAAGATATTTCATCTGAATATCTGGATCTTTCGGGATCTCTGTAGATATCGTTACAAATAAATGTAGGTGCTGGGCTACAATTCTGAAATTGAATCGTATATTAAAGCATATATATTAAGCAAAGCAAGGGGATGGTTATATGAAAATTACATGAATTGCTAAACACTATTAAAACGTAAAAGTCACGTCAGCCAAAATATTTCCTCACATATTGACAAAAACTAAAAAGAAATGAAATGACAGCCTTCTGTTCCTGAAAAGTTATGAAGTTAAATGATACCTAAATGACTGTACAATTTAGCCAATGATCATATATGAGAAATTCGTACATAAGATAATTAAACTATACGTATCTTTAAAGACAAATCATTGAAATAGCGTGCATATCACTGGATACATAAATTACGGGAAACGAAAGAAACAAAAACAAACGTGCCTTTTCGCATAAACTCTTGATATCATTTACGCTACAATAATCCGAAATCACAAATATATTTTAAAATTAACATGTTAATTGAAAGGATCCTCTTCTATTGGGAGCCTTATTTAGATATATTTATTACACTAATTTTACGCATTTACATGGGTTCCCGTTATAACTAAAGATTGAGACTGCATAAAGTATATTGAAATTTTGTAGAATATACAAGTAAGTTAAAATTTCAGGGTAACTCGACACTTAGAACATCTCCCTTAATACGATGTTAATGTTTTAGACCTGATTGAGTAAACAGATGTTTTGAACAGAAATAATGAATATTATTAATGGCAAAATAAAATAAAGATACGACTAATAGTATATTTCCTGCACATTCGTAGAATTTCCAAGCATTGTTCTATTTCTCCTTTAAAGCGCCACATCAGCGGAAGAGTTCTCGTTGAGATATGCCTTAGGATCTGTGACAAGCTAGGGTCAAAGTGCTTGGTCAGCCTATCAATTAAATTAAAATGAGTTATATCGATTCCGAGTCGATCCATTGAGTGACATAGACTAAATTAATACTTATCGATTATGAATAAAGATAAAGGTTCTTTTACAGAAACACAGTATCAGAAAAAGTTACACTAAAACGGATGCTAATAAAATCAATTTCAGTTAATATAGGTGTGATTTATGAAGAAATATCTTAAATAGCATAATGAAGTACTGGATGCTTGTAAAGAAAAATTGGGTCAAATCCTGGCACCAAAACCAGCAAAAAGTTCTACAGAAGAATTTATTAATATGTGTAGTTTCGGAGCAACAGGTGTTCAAAGTTACATGGCATGGCATTCTCACAAATCACGTCAGATCTAGAAAAAATAACGACAGGCTCTAACCGTGGCTCTTTCTCGTAGGCCACGTAAAATATAATGATGTAAGTGCTGTCGGGTTAGTAAATAATGATGTAAGTTCCCAATACATCCACTCAAACAAAGTTTGTGGTTGAGAGAGGGCCCATACAAAGATTTCACAATTTATTGTGGAGTGAGGTATAGAAACCTTCTAAAAACTGCATTCCTCCTCAATCATACATAAGCTTCAACAAGTGTAACGGATTGCATTGTGATTGCTAATTTGCTAAGTCGCGTCCGCTCACCCCATTATTTGTCGACAAATTATGTCATTTGCGTGATGCTGCTGTTATTTTGAGCACCCGTAGCTCCAAAACTACGCATCTTTAAACTTTCTTCAAAGTTACCTTCGTCGCCTTTTTGTGCAACAAATTCACCCTCAAATAGTTTTCACCCGGTATATTTTTATTTTTGGTCTGGCTACGCGCACGTTGGACGTTCGCCCGTGACAGCGCTTATGACGTCAACAACATATTTTATACATGGACACGGGTAACAGGAAGTGACGTCATAGAAGTGTTTCACGTCTGCTCCGAGGGATGATAGAGTAACATTGCTAGCTTTGAGCAGTCTTTATCATACGTTTTAGATGATTTCATTCCAATCGAAATAAATTGGTCTACATAGAATGTCGAAAACTGATAAAGACCTCAAGTTTAACACGTTTCTTGCCTTGGAAGAATATACAAAAAAAATGATTTCCCCCAATTCTGGATAAAACGTCGAGAACAATAAAAGGGGCTCAACGTAAGAGTCTGAAACAGAACAGAAATGAACAATTATAATATTATAAATTAATTTATAGATGCATTCACAGCGGTATAAGTTACAGTACATCTACTGGAAAGCAATTTGGTCAGAATTAGCTGTGATTGAATTTAGCTAATAGTATTATACTTCTACTTAAAGCAGTATAGTACAAAGTAGATCTTTAGTGAGTACAAGGGTGAAAATCGAAATATATTAATTCTTTATATTTACCGCTTCTCTATACGATATTGAATACCACTTCAAATGTTTCTAATTTCTGATACGTAGAATGCTGACTATTATGTGAGTCAAGGCTTTTATATGAGTGCAAGGACATGATGTACAAATGTTTGTCCTTGCACTTAAATCACCCTATCATTTTACTTCATGTTCTGCATTCTGTGCATCCTGAATAAGGAAATTAACAATTTGAAGTAAATTTAACGCATATGAAAGGATCAACTAATACATAGTTATTATACAACAATATTCATTACATAAATAGTAGTTATTGTAGGTAAATTTTACTTTCCTTCCCCAGCTATTGAGCTATATGTATGCTCTATATCACTTATTTCATTTTAAGCAGTTATCATACATTTCAACACACACACACAAATACACATGGACAACTAGCAATGCAAATGCTTTCGAAACGTCCTGTTTAAAATATTTCAATTAATCGGTACTGGAATTGTTCTCCACATATTGCGGCAGGTAGAGAATATTACTGGCGTTAATTTGTTATGAATGATACATATTTGCTACAAACATCACGGACATTATGTAGTTGGCGCCAAGACGGATTGGTTAGCATCAGGTTATTTTTTATTATACGCGTTTCTTATCCCCATTAACAATCACGCCATACCCAGCAAGCCAAATGCCGAACAAACAGAAGTCGGGAAATTGTTTTAAAACCCAACCAAACATCAGTGCCCCGACGTCTCCTGACTTGTTGGGTGTGCTGGCCCTGAAAGCAGAAACAAATAAATAGTCCCTTAGACTTTCTACTCTTGTGCCACACTTCAATGACTGGAAACTTGCTTTTCGCGTTTTACAATTTCCACACATCTCGGAAATATTACGTTTCTTCTGTAAATTTTAAAATTACTGGAGTAGCTACGTAAATTTAACCAGTAATTTTTGCTATTTCCAATGTGAAATAAGCCAAACTCACAGAGAAGTTATCTATGAGGGGATAAGTCTCTACTCGCTTCACAGTTCATGCTGAGGGATATTACGGCACTGCTATCTGACAACAATGAGCAACAATTTCTACGAGATTGCAGCAATTCATCGATGACCTGATTTAAACTAACCCATTTGTCTTTATAACACATACTAACGTCTTAATATTCCTTCGCATGTCGCTGTTTCTGTGTGTTGATCAAGTCGAGTGTGTATTTAACGAAGTAATAACAACATAGCTTCTTGTAACATATTAGAATTACTTGGTTTTTCATTTACAAGGGAATGCTTTTTGCTCGAACAAAAATTATTGTGCGAAACTATGTCTTCCTTGAAGAATGTGATACACTGAGATCAGAAAGAACGATAATTCATCTGTGAATTGCTATCTTCCTCTCCAAACTGGCCAATGACACCTCGAACACTATATAGTACAAAAAACTGAAAACATACTTAAGTCGCAAATGCGTGAACAGAGTGAGACAAAATATTAAACAGAAGTAACGTGGATGCTGCGCTAAGATGCGGGAGATGAAAATCATGGCAGTCATCTTTAAAACCGCCATCTTGGAATTTGCTCAAGAATTTATAAAGGAAAGTGGGCCATGTGACATATCGTTTTAGGCTAGCTTGTTTCAAGAAATCCAAATCTGAAGTCAGGTTTCACCTACCTTTATTCGTGTGCAAAAGGTGTCCCTCAATGTTGAGATTTTACGTTCCACAGCATGTACGTAAAGTGGTATCCATTGACATGACTAGACAAAAGGTTGTTACAATATTAGTAACTTTACCAAAACTGAGAACTGCAGTACTACAGATATATGGAACAGTGATCAGAGCTAGATTATTTACGAAACGACATAGGCAAGAATGTTGATTAAAGATACCCCTATAAACTATTCTGGATATTCAAAGTACAACGCATAGTTATATTGATGTTCTACTTTTAAAAATAGGAAAACTAGACCAGAAAATTTATATCTGCTTTCAAGAAAAAAATGTACATTTGGTACAATTGTTAGAAGACAAATTAAGAAACTATTTCCTCCAAATATATATGATGAAGCTAGTGCAAGCGGAAAAAGAGTGGAATTAATTTACCGAATGTTTTTCAACATATGTTTGCAGGGTATATTCATCAGAGAGCTATTCTTATTGTTGATAATTGGAGTGGTCGTAAGGACGACCCCAATTAGGCTAGAGTGCTATCTGACGCAGACATCACAATCAAATTAATTCCTAGTAAAACAACAAAATGTGTGCAACAATTGGACGTGTTATTTCTTTCGCCAGCTGAAGATTTACGTGAGAATTCATCTTCTTGTGAGATGTAACTCCCAAACTTCTCAAACAAAAACTCATGACCAAGTGTACATAGTGTTTCTTTACGGTCGTGTACAATCAACTTGGTGCGAAATCATTTCAAAATATATTAATCTATGCTTGGAAAAAGACCGGATACAATATTTCAGCTGAAATTACCAACTTTTATAATGTTATAGAACATGATTTTGATATTCGCTTGCGGTCGTCTGATGTTGATACATTCGAAGAATTGGCATTTATAAAATGTAGCTATTGATCGCTTCTACTCTGTCTTAATGATTTCACAAAGGGCCCACACTATTACTTTTAAAGAAGCACAGTTTTTATCAAATACCTCTTTCGTTCACCGAATTTCACGCTTATTAATTTCAATTTTTGAACTCATCTTCAAAACTACATATCGTGAAAAATCAACGACCTGCACCATCGTGAAATGTCAACGCTCTACACTATATCCAGCAACCGATTCAAGCATACCTGTTCCGCCGTTGAATATATGTTTCGCAGGGTCTACAAGGGTTTGAGAAAAATATACTGGGTCTGTGTGTCCGCCAAAATGCATACTACTTTACGTAAATGTTTTAGGACATAAAATAAAAAATTGAGAGGATATATATCTCATAAAGTAATTATGATAGGTAAAAACTTACTTCGGATTTAGATTTTTTGAAACAAGCTAGTCTAAAACGATATATTACATGACCCACATTCATTTATGAATTCTGGAACAAATTCCACGATGGTTGCCATAATTCTCATCTCCCGCATCTGGTAGCGCAGCATCCACGTCACTTCTATTCAATATTTTGTTTAATTCTCTGCACGCATTTACTACTTACAAGGTTTTGAAAAGAGCATGTTATCATTTGAAACAGTAACCATATAGGCGTAAGACAGGTGTTCAATAAGTATTATACCTAATCATGAAAATGAAATCTGATGATGAAACTAACCTCATCACAATAGTCATTCGTAGCTTCAAAGCACTTTCTCCACTTCACCTCCAGTAATCGAAAACTCTCGGAAACCCTGTTACAGCTTCCTTAATTGCGTTATTGTCGGGAAATCGTGGCCCGAACAAATTTCTTTAGGTTCCGAAAGAGAAAGAAGTCGCTAAAAGTACATGGACTATAGTAGTCTGTGCTATAGAGTGGTGGCAAAGCTTTATTTAAAGCAGCCTGTGATTTGCATTATTGTCATGGATTCGATGAGTAGAACACATCGTGTTCGAGAAGCTGTTGACATGATACTACATGTTGACTGTTGTACACGAAATATCGTGGGAGTTGGGGACCCTTGTTTCTATTGCATCAACTCCAGTTTTGTTTCAGGATCATGATACTACACTAGTGAAGCAAAAAAAAAACAAAAAAAAAACAGAAAAACTGAACGGCGGAAAAAGACAGGAAAAAACGGTTGTTTTCCAACTTTTCATACTACTTTGGAAATAAAGATTTTTTAGTATTACGGGAGTCCTGACACTGTTTGATGATCAATAAATTGGTTAAGATGTAAGTCCATGTCCTAAATTTACATTTGGAAAGATCTTTTTTGGGACTGCCCCTCTTAAAGTTTTGTAGCATTATTTAGGTTTCCTCAATCTGAGCAAAAGATGCCTAACGGCCATAAGTGAACGGAACGTTTCTCTCGTGTAGGAAGGCGCTAGGGAAACCTAAATACCAAATACATTTGGTGTGTTCAAATTGTGTATATTCGTGAGGGGAAAAAAGGATTTCGTCAATAAAACCAAGTTTTTTTTTGCCTCGTGGGAAAAAAATCTTGTATTTTTTTCGAAAATTTCACTCTTTTCGACCCTTTAAAACATTATACTGGACCTATGTATACACCCCATAATAATTCCTGAGTATAAGTTATCTGGGTTTTCTCTAAGCATACATAAACTCTCCTGGCAACATTGCTCCCAAATTACTTCTGCTCAGACGTCAATGTCCGTGGCACTGATCCTTGGCATACTCGAGAATGTATGGCCGAAATTGTGAACCGTGGCATTAGAAATGGCAAGTTCATGAATTATAACACTGACCTTAACTCGACAACGTTGCAAGATCATAGTCTCCAGTTTAGGCACATTTACTTTGAAGATGCCTCCACTGGCCTACCTGGGCCGTGGATCATCTTCAATCGATTTACTCCAAAATGTAACTTGCTTGGCTCGGAACTCCTCACGGTAGTATGAAGGTGTTTCATCACCATATACAACACATATCTCTCGTATATTTATTTTGACTTCCTTCTTTTGTGAGGAGTTTTAGCTCAGAACGACGCTCCAAATTACTTACTTTTACTGTTGTACGGAATGGCACTGTACTTGTCATGTTTCAATTTAACCGCTTATTGAAGGGAAACTGGGACAAGACTGGCAAACCGGGACTGTCACCCCAAAAGGCTTCTGCCACTAACTAAGAGGAGACCCCTTAATTCCTCTTGCTAAGGCTTAAGGGAACCGATCGGGGTAGATGCCTAATGTACAATCCATACGTTCACGTCGTGAGGCTTGTTAGTATCCACACAACTGCTTGGCGAACGAACATGGATTGGCTGCTCAACAACCCGTATGAGCAGCCAGCGTGGTGATACAAATGTCTTCACCACTCCTTTCTTTACACATTATGGTACAAGTAAGGGAACAGCCTCGGAGGTCCTCACTGTCCGGAGGACGGAACCCAGCTGGCAGCGGTCAGTCCTGCAGGAAGTCAGACGGTCAAAATACCCGGGTTTGGACTGTAGACGGTCAGAACACCGACACGGCAACTCGAACGGATTTAACCGTGGCGATTCTCAACTGTCACATGCAGGAGAGAACAAATTAGAAGAATTGCAGAATGAACTTAAGTGGATTAAGAGGGACATCATAGGACTATCAGAAGTGTGAAGGAAGAATGAGGAACAGTTGGAATTACCGTCAGGACATGTTGTACTTCAAAGGATCAGAAAATGGAAAACCGACAGGCGCTGGCTTTATAATTAAGACCTGAAGTCACGGATCACAGAAACTGAAGGAATTTAAGATAGAATGGCACGAGTAGTAATAAAGATAAACAAGAGATACAGTATGGAAATTATACAGCATCACATTCGGAGGAGGAAATCGAAGACATGTACCAAGAGATACAGAAGATTTTGCATAGCAGCAAATCGCATTACAAGATTGTAATGGGAGACTTCAATGCGAAAATAGGAACTAACAAGGAAACTCTTTTTGCTGTTCAGCGAGTTTTAACTTCGGACGTGTTTGTTGACCTTATAGATAGCGAAAATAACACTCATAGACTCGTACTCTGTGATATATTTGTGTCCCGAATAAGTCGAGTCGTGTCATTTGAGCGACTTTTAAGCAGTAAAATCAACCTTAACAGTGAAACTTTATATTAACTAAATGAATTATCATACGCATTTCCGTTGGTACTTTTACGTGTAGAACCCGAGTTTAACTACGAAAATGTTCGCAAACTGAATATTTTTTATACAAACTACTCTAGTTTATAATCGGAAATTAAGAAAATTCCATAGAAAGTAATGCCGTAAAGAAACAACAATACAACTGTGGGAAGGGAGAAGGGGATCTAGGGGATTATAAACACATAAAAAATAATGGTTTCTAATACCTTTGGGGTGTATAACATTAATATGTTATTAATGCTGTACAGGAATAGCTGTATCCTATTAATTTGAAAATTACATTATAATCGAAGATGTAACATTTTTTGTAAATTTTGTATAAATATATTCATGATGATTATTTCTTTTTAATTTCTAATGCAGTGAAACTGCATATTAACGGCGTCACAGACGAATTAACAATGACATGTGCGAGGGCGCCACTGCGTTTGAGGGCCATATGGAGTTTTATGCGCCGCGGAAACGGCACAAAACGGTTACTTGTCCAACGCTTCGCATATTTCTTCAAAATCGTGTAGTCGATCAGTAATTTAGCGCTTGCAAGCGCCCTAGGCCCTCCAAGAAACCATTATTTTTTATAATCCTCTGCCACCCTTCTTCACAGTTGCATTGCTGTTCCTTTACGGCATTACTTTCTATGGAATTTTGTTCATTTTCGAACATAAACTGGAGTATAAAAAAATTCTATTTGCGAACATTTTCGTGGTGAAATTTGTGTTCTACAGGTAAAAGTACCTACGGAAACACATCTGACAACACATTTAGTTAATATAAAGTTTTACCTTCAAGGTTGATTTTACTGCTTAAAAGTCGCTCAAATTACATGACTAGACTTATTTGGGATACAAATATATAACAGAGTGTGAGTCTATGCGTGCTATTTTCGCTACCTATATGCTTCAAATAAGGTCAACAAATATGTCCGAAATCAAAACTCGCTGAACAGCATAAAGAGTTTGCTTCTAAGCAGAGCAGTGACACGAAACTGGGACACTTTGGATTTTACAAAAGGAACAAGAGGGAAGAGAAGTTAGTGGAATTCTCAGAAGTCAACAGACTGCTCATACATTTTTCAAGAAGCCGCCGAACAGTAAGTGGACATGGAAAGGCCCAAACGGGACTAAAAACGAAAGAGACTACGTTTTATTGAATAACAGAGAAATTCTGCAAGACGTGTCTGAACCGAACAGTTTCAAAGTCTCTAGTGATCATAGGATGGTCAGATGTAAGCTGAAACTAAATACTAAACTTGAGAGAAAGAAGCTTATCAGAGGAAAACCGCCACTTCTAGATCTGGAAAATCTAGGAAAACACAGACAGACATTCGAGATAGGACTAAGCAACAAATTCAGCGCCTTGAAGAGTTAGAGGATGAAGAAGACATCAAAAGCAGAAATAAAATACTGACTGAGATAATAAGAGAAACAGCCAACGAAATAGCAGGCGTCAAAAAGAAAAAAAAGAGAGCAAAATCTCAGAAGAAACTAAACTCTTGATGAAGAAAAAGAGGGAAATGAAAGAGGAAAATTACATAAAGAGGATTGAATACATAGAACTAAATAAAACCGTAAGGAAGAAAAT
>JAGDQP010005082.1:0-80684 GCA_022664845.1 Lepisma saccharinum | reverse complement strand
AAAGAAAGAAAGAAAGAAAGAAAGAAAGAAAGAAAGAAAGAAAGAAATAACGACAAAACAAGGAGCCTCAGCAAGGAACACAGGTCTTGTACAAATATAACAAAAATGAATTTATGGAAGAAGTAAAGAAAATAAAACTAAGCAGAGGCGTAAAAGTATAAATAAATATTGAGCTAAAACCATTCACCGTATGTTCATAAAGAGGAGAAAAGTGTTAGAGAATGAAATGTCCAAGTAGCCACGATGAACAAACAGTTATTTTCTCCCAAGTAGTGAAAAATAATAGAGAGGAAACAATAAGTTTCTCTGACTAAATCATTATGTACAAGTACAATATCATTATGTAAGTATTAAAATCATTGTTTATCATAGTTGCTTAACCAAATCATGTATTTCGTTATTCACCCCTTGCATTTTGTTTTTATGAAAAAGCCTTGATATGAAAAAGATAGGTTATTTTTATTTGTACGTGTTCTTTCTTTCTTGGTCATTTCCTTCCATGCAGTGTAGCCAAACATGTGTCCAATAAGAGCCTTACTTACATCATATTCGTATATGTGGTTTACTATTGCTTGTTCGAATTGTGGTTTCCACTCTAATGAAGCACATAGTTTCTAAGCATTTGACCGACCATTGAAGAGAGTACCAAACCACCCTTGGTTTTGAACCCAAGCCAGACAACAGGTACACAGACCATCATGCGATGTCACGGCCTCTCAAAATTTGGTACGTCAATCGCCGTAAAGCATCGATCACCTGTTGAAGCTGCTCGTCCTGTGCTTTTATTAAGCTCGATTCAACACACGTTCTGGTACTCAGTCCTGCAACATAAAAAAAAAAACACTATAATGAAGCAGTTTTTAATAGTTCACAAGGAGATTTGGTGTAGCATGGTGTTTCAGATATAAACTCTGTAGGACTCACATAAAATGATCAAAAGAAAATTTCTTCGATGTGTCTTGTATATCAGCATCATACAATTTCGAGGAACTTGCTATGACTACAATGATACATAGTCAAGGTTTTATTTGTTCGCCATAATGTTAACAAGAAGTAGTAATGTTTCGTATTTATTTCCTCACGGCCGATAACTGAACGTTATTTGCTGAACTCAAATGCCGATATAATACTAATTTAATATACCCTTTTCAGTATAAACTATTTCAAACTGCACGGAAATTCTTTCTAATTATAACTACAATACGTAAATCATTTCATAAACTTCTAATACCAAAGTTGTTCAGTGTTTTTAAGAGAAAAGATTAAATCGGAAGCTTTCAAAGGGTCAACAAGCAATCTACATTGGTATCTAATAAGATGTAGAATTACTTGTACATATATCACAACTCACAAATGGGCAATATATATATATATATATATATATATATATATATATTTCTGTTTGGTTATTACCTTTGTACCATTGTGGCCGAAGGTGATTATCACATTTATATGAATATAAGAATAATATATTTAAACATTACGTTACCTTTAAAACAACGTCAATTCTTTTCCAAAGTTCCTAAAGAATCATAACAACAAGAAATAATATTGTGCCAAGTATTATTGTTTGTTTGAATATATGAAACTATTGTATTTTACTTCTGGATTTTACATTCGTTAAGTCTTTATGTTAATTTATGTGAAATACTTACCAACAGTATTATTCTTGAAATTCCTTGTTCCGTGGCTACGTAGACATGCAGCTTTTGATTAAAATACTAAAGTATAAACAGCGTTCTTTTTAAGATCATATTTACGAATTTTTCTGGCGGTGGCAGGTTTCTGGTTGTTTTGCTAAAATTTGTAAAGATATAGAAGTCAAACCCGTTGAAATGCAGATCATAGAATCTGTTTATTAAATTTTCTGGCTGTTAAATACTTTTGACTTTAAAAATACAATTCGATTAATATTTAATTTCATCTCTTTAACTTCTGTTCGGAAATTTTAATATCTATCATTTGTCTGTTGCTTGGAGACGATGTTTCTATTGTTCAATTTAGACCCATTGCTGTATTGTTCACATTATGATGATTTTCATATAGTGAGTATTGTAACTTAAAATATTGCTCTTGTAAGAAAAAAGTACAGTATTTGGTAAAAGGATTCATTGACACCTTAGCGAGTAGAGGAGGCGTTGCCGATTTCGAAAGAGCGCAAGAGCGACTGTGCATTCTATTATCGCTCCCAGGATTCTGTTCATCAAAATTCGGGACACATTTTGCAACACACACACAGACACATATTACGCTAGTTTTAAAACAATTTTAAATGGATAAACTTAAGTGGAGCGCCTTGTATTCACTCTCGAGTGCCTTGTGTTTCCCCTTTCAGTGTAATATTTTTCTCCTATCAATGTTCTGAATCTTCTATTGACAATTGACTTCTAAGAGTTTCATACCACCCAGATAACACAAGGACGCCCCATGGACGTTCAAGAGACGTCCTCCCTGTGACATCCGGATATCCAAGGCACATCCCATTGATCCCATGGGTCTTCTCTGGAACGTCCAAATGTCCATCTTGGTCCCGAAAACGGGGTTCCCAAGAGAAGCCGGCAGGACATGATTGGATAACATATGGGATTTAAAATGAGATATTATAGGATATTCTATATCTCTTATATCCCACGGACATCCAAGGGATCTCCATTGGATATCCCATCTTTGCCCGGGCGATGGTTTTGGGATATCCCAGCAGGACGTCCAAGGAACGCGTTACAGGTCTCTCCAATATCTCGCTATACGACCCGGGAGTTTAGGACATGCCTGAGATTTTTCTCGGACATTTGTGCTATCTGGGCATTAACAAGAATGAAAGTAAATTATACTAGACTGAATTTTTTCAGTAAAATTAACAAGTACGTTCAAGAACCATATATGGCCTATAGTAGTAGCCTGTCACTAATCACTTACTATCTTTCTTCAGAGCATGTTAACAGGTGCGTTACTACTTTTGCTAAAATGACATGACGTTCTTCCGCAAAACCCAAATGTCTTTCGCATTTTGCGAAAAAGCGAAGAATAAATGCTGCTTACTCCATCTGAAACCGAAATTCTTACCAAAAAACTAACTTTTTTCCTTCTAAATTCTACAACTAACTTCACACTGTTAAAAGAAAATAGGATAGCGCTACTTTTGGGCCCCAAATCACCCTGTCCAAGTCAGATCTTCCAATGACTTCAATACCTGCCCTGAACGCTTCCGCTCTCCCTCAGACACGGATCCATCCCCTCTTCATAGCGACCATCCCCTCGAAAGCTACATGTGAGTGATCTCGGCCAGCACCAATAGTGAGTTCTCACCCAAGGTGACCAACCAACCTAACCTAACTTGTAATTAAGACAAAGCCCTTGTAACGCTACGCGAGAAACATGGCATAATGGACCTCCCTGTGGACAAAGGATCCTCCATAGTAGTCTTGAACAAGGCTACTTTTGGGACGCTTACCGTCAACTACCAAGTACAAGAGATGTTACTTCCATATACACCATCATTCGTAATGCTTTGCAATTCTTCCTTAACCAGGGCCGCAAACCCCCATATTCCAACCACAGATTTCCTTCCTAATATGGTTAATTTAGTTCTCACATGTTAATTTATTTTAGTTCTCTCAATAAATAGTACACCTTAAATCCTAATAGTAACCACCACACCTTAAATCCTAAGAGTACATGTCACACCTTTAAGGTAATATACATCCTAACCTGAAAATTCTGTGATGCTGTCTATGTGGAACAAAAACGTGGAGCTTTGAATATTTTTATTAATTTGACGGAAAAGGTGCACTTAAGGCTTTTGTATGAATATTTCAAATGATTTTTGTCCGTGGGTCTAGGTAGAGAAAATATCGCCGATATAGCAAAGCCAGGTGAAAGGTTTCAGAGTTGTAGAGTTGAGGCATTGGGTCTCCAGGCGTCCCATGAAAAGGTTGGCGTAAGAAGAGGCCATGTGAGTGCTAGCCCAGTTTGTCCTCACCATGAACAAATTCACCTTTGAGAACCATAATTTTCTGCAAATCAAAGGCACAGCCATGGGCACTCGCACGTTCCCTTCCTACAACAAGCTTTTCATGGAACACCTGGAGACCCAATACCTGAACACCACATCTCTCAAAACTGTCACCTAGCTTCGCTATATCGATGATATTTTCTTAATCTTGACCCACGGACAATTTGAATTTAATTTTAAGGCCTTTAGGCAACTTTAACGCAGGCTAGATGGATGGTAATGGGAAGAAAGGGGGGGGGGAGAACTTCGAGAAAACCCACGCACACGGTGTTTGTCCACCACAAAGCCCTGATAGCATGAGCAGGCATCGATCAGACGAGCCCTAGCACCAGAGATGAGCGCTTTACAACTGAGGCACCGCGGCCCCGGACCCACGGACAACAGTCATTGGGAACATTCTTACAAAACCTCAAGTTCACCTTTCCTGTCAAATTCACTTGGTCCTCCTCCAGAGAACACACAACTTTCCTTGATGTGGATGTCTGGCCCAAGAACAAACAACTTGAAACAGGCGCTAACATCAAACCTACCAACATCTTTTTTCATTTAGGGACCCGCCTAACCACCCCTACCTCTTTGCATACTTTGCACAAGCTGAGTTGTTCACTTTGAAGGTCGTGCAGCATGTATATTTTTGTACTCATCACCTTGGGGCAGGCTTGTCCCTAGAGATTCTTGTATTGACGGAATTCCGACATTCCAAGAAGCTCCTGTGTTCCACCTGTTCAAGACAGCTGGTGTTGCGGGACGGACTTTGACCAGGCGTCCAGAATGTTCTCCTAGTCTCTGTTCCTCAAACTTGGTACGTTTGCATGGGGGGAATCCCTACCTACTATTTATTACGAAAGAACATATATACCCATATAGACAACACAAATAACATGGGACAACAAACAGATTGACTTGAATGGCATCTTCTTCTAGGCTTCTTCTTTAACCTGAAAAGAGAATATGAAGAAAGGACAAGGATAGGTGAGCGTAGGAATTTTCTCATAAAAAATTTTTCGCCAACCTTCCTTATTTGAGTCACATCTCTTTAGTTCTATTCCTTATTGTTCCTTCCTCTTTCCTCCTCCTCCTCCTCTGGATTGTAGATAGTCTTCTTCTTCTTGTGTTTATAGGAGGGATAAAGCACTTGGAACATGGGGGGGATAGATTTTCCACAATTGTACGATGTTACGTTAAAACCAACCTCCTTATACTTTCTTCCTTCCATTAATCTTCTTATTGCCTTATACCCATTTACTCATTCATTCATAATGTGGACAGTTCCTCTCTTCGCCTACTTTCCTGGGTTCCAGGAAATCGGCGCTGTCATGCATTTAGAGAACACGTGCTAGTCACTGTAGGATATCTTCCTTCACCATACACACTCACTCATTCCACACAAACATGTAAACGCTCTTAAGACGGTGTTCCGCCTCAAGGTAATTTTGTTTCTACTGGTTTCCAGCAGAGAGAGATTTCACACGATTCGTATTCTTCACTGTTCCTTGTAGAATACAAATACTTAGTTCTTATCTGCGGTTACGCGGTTGCGCGAGTCGTGAGACGCGGTCGACACGAATGCCCTGCAGAAATTTGTTTAGCATGACCTCTTCCTCCCTTTTCTGTTTTGTTGTTCCCCACCTATTTATCTTTCAGGATGGTCCCCTCTATTCAGAAACATATTTTGAATAGAGCTCCATTCTTAAAACAATAAAACAATATTCTTATTTGTAAGCTCCTCCCTGAGGGTCGCCACTAGGTCCGGAGTTCGCAGAGCATCAACGACGGACGTCCCCTCAAGGAGCTCTCTTTCCTCGCTGGCAATCAAGCTGGTTTCTCTGCATCTCAATACGATGTGCTCCGGTATTGCTACCGTACCACACGCATGACATATATTGTCCTCTATGATTACCATCTGATGTAACATCTAGCGATAGGGACCGTGGTCCGTTAAGAAATGAATCATCCCTCTCCGTTATATCTATTTCCATATTAAGACGCTCTTCTATGTTTGGAAAGAAGCCATATAGCCTTGTGCCTTTGTCCGACTCTTCCTACAGCATTTGCCACGTTCTATTTAGAATTGCGTTTATTTCCGCCACGCTTTTTGTGGGCTCGTGAAGAATTTTAACTATTTTCTCCTGCTTGTTTTTCTGCATCCAATATGTTGCACTTAATCTCTTGATTTGCAGATCCATTGGTGGGACAGCCAGAGCGACCTGCAGTGCACCCACTGAAGTTATTCTGTATGCCCTCGAGAGGCGTAGTAGGAATTGTCGTTGCGACCTGTCAATTATCTGCTTTTGCCTAATATCACTTAGTCTGTGACACCAGACGCTGGCAGCATAGGCTACTATTGATCTTATTATTACGTCATGATAAGTCCTATTACCTTGATCGGAATTTTTAGCTCATTGATTGCCATTTTGATTTGCTTGTGGGAAATTTGTATGGCCTTATTCTTAATTAAAGTCGTGTGTATTCTAAAGTCCAATTTCTCGTCTAAATTTAGCCATAGATATGTGAGATATTTCTCTTTTGATAGTTTTGTCGTTGACCTTGATTAAAGGACCTCTTTTGAAATTTAACTTACCCTTGAAGAGTACATATTTTGTCTTATCTGATGGAATCAATCATTTATTTTCCTTGCACCGTAAGGCCATTTCCCCTACCACATCATTAGCTCTCTTTTGCAGGTCCAATTCGACTATTACCTTTTATAACCACCACTAGATCGTCCGCGTATCCCACCAATGGTTGGATTGCCAAATCCCAAAAGAACGGGCCCAGCACCGACCCTTGTGTGCATCCCTTCGTTGGTATCTTTTCCACTGATCCATCCGCCGTTAGCATCTTGATTACTCTACCTGCAAAATAAATTCTTAATAAGCTTCCATATTTTGCTATGTACTTGGGTTTTCTTGAGCTCCCTCAGCAACGCTGGCCACCATAAATTGTCAAACGCGCCCACTATATCGAAGAATATGTCTATTACATATTTACAATTATCCTCTTTTAGTCTATATATACTATTGTACAGTTCGTTAATGGCATCCTCCGTGGAACTACCTGCTTGAAAGCAGTATTGTAGTATTGCAGTTTTTCAAGTCTGGTCATTTTTCATCGATTTTAGTAACTATGAGCTTTTCAAAGATTTTGCTAATAGTGTTAAAAAGACAAATAGGATCCTCTCAGGATTTCGGGTTTTGCCTGTCTTTATCTTCTCCTTTAAGGGGGATTGTCAAATTTGCCTCTTTCTATGGTTCCGGAAATATTTATTGTTTTATAAATCCTTTAAAAAGTCTTCAGAGATACGGGGTCCAAACTTCTGGATTAATTTTAAATATTTCGTATTTAATTTTACCTTCCTTATTTTAAGATTTTTCAGAATAAGCGCTAACTGTTCATTTGCAACCATAACCTCTTCCAGATTTTCTGCTTCATATTGCGGTGGGATGCTCTCTTGTTCTTAAATTGCCTTCATTGTCATCTTGGGCGTTATCATCCGGGAAAAGTTTGGAATAGAGGAGTTCAATAGTACTCCTCCAATCTGTCGTGTACTGGCCTTGATCGTCTTTTAGCGTATTCACTGCACGTTTTACTTTCAGTTTGGACATTATTATTTTGTACGGAATGCCCCACAGTTCCAGATTTAAGTTATTTTCTACAAATTTCTTCCATGTTCTTTCCTTGGTTGTCTTAAGTTACTTTTCGAATTCTTGTTTATTTTGTCTGTAGTTTTGTAATCTTCTTTGTCTCAGATCATGGTTCCCCGCAACCCTATATCTCTTCCTACTTGCTTTCATTTTCTTTTTAAGTTTTTCTAATTTTGCTGTCCAAAAGGGTTTCTTGTTTTTACTATCATTCCCGATTAGTGGAGCTGACTTTCTGATTGCGTTCTTGATGGTTTCCTGTATTTTATTGGTTAATTCTGTAAGGTCTTTCTTCTTGTTGATCTTGGTTTGGTTATAATTAAAATCAATTTCTTCTTCTTGTAGTTTTCTCAGATCCTGGTTTTTATTGTAATCTATGGCAAAAGAAAAAGCGCTGTGAGAGCTTGTTGTTGTGTGTTCAACCACAGTCCAATTCAAAACAATTATAAATAAGTCCACTTGTCATGGTAACATCAATATTCGTTTCCACTCCAACCATGCTCCTGAACGTTGCCGGTTGGCCTTCTTTGTTTATAACCATTAGGTTGTGTTCGATTAATTCTTCAAATTTTTCGTCTGTGTAAGGGCACTGCCAGAGTGGAGATTTTGCATTTAAATCCCCCAAAATAACTAAATTTCTACCTTGGAAGTTTAATAATATATCCTCCAGTTTTTGCACAAAAATCTCCCTCGGGAGGGAGAACTGACAGTAAATATTTACAATTAGTGCTCTGTATTTTCCTCTGCTTACTTTAACACATAGGGTCCATCTGTCTGAAAATCCTAGGTGAACCAAGGTGTCAATTTCTTTTCTTGAGATTATCGTCGCTATCATTGGGTTGGGGTCATCAGGCAGAATTGTGAAGGCGTTCTTCGGAAGTTCCATAATTTTAGACCTTTATACATATGGCTCCTGCATGCATACTATATCCACCTCTTCTTTTTCGCAATAATATCTGATCTCATTTGTTGCTAATTTCGATCGGTCCAGATTAACTTAGACTACTCTAAACATTTCTAAGACTGTCTTGTGTGGACATAGCATGCAGGGAACTTTTCCGCCGGATCGAAGGGTATTCTTCCATAGGCCATCACAAACTGCCTGTAGACGCTATTCATTTGAAATGATTCTTGCCTTCTTTCAAAAACCTTGTTTATCAAAGGGAGCAGCAAATCTACCAACAGTATGCAGTATTTCCATTTCAACAGCTCCCATCCTTACCATACCAAACGCTCTCTCCCATACGTTCTTGCTGTCCGGGTCTCCCGCCTCCGCTCCTCTGCTGATCTATTTCAAGATTATTCCAGTACCCTCTCCTCAGCCTCACTGACCGTGGATATCCATCCCAAACATCATATCCGTAAACCACTGGGCCTTGCTAGAAATCACCTTAACTCCAACCGGCGTTCCCGCGAAGCTCTCAATCTTCTTACCCAGTACCACCTCAGCCTTCGGACCCTCCAAAAGCACCTCAAACTGGCGTGCCCCAAAATAGTCTACTGCAGACCTCCGAATCTAAACAAGATTCTTGCTAGAACTGGACCAATTCCTCCCCCCCCCCCCCTTCCCACTTCAAACCTGACAAATGCAATAGATCTTGCTGCAGAATCTGTTCTATTTTCGATCCCAGCCTGATCTTCGAACACCCTATCACTCACAGGACGCACTCTTTCCGACATTCCGGCAGTTGCATATCTTCCAACCTCATTTAACTCCTACTCTGTAACCTATGTTCCGCCTTCTTTTTTGGAGAAACTCAAACACTTCTAACAATCCGCATCAATAACCACCATCGCTACTCCTCCAAATCACAACTTTCGCACCTCCCATACCTAAACACACTTCTTATTATGGCTGCACCTTTGACGAAACCTTTCGAGACTGAATCCTGAATATTCTGAACCCTGACTCACCTGTCACAGTTAGAAGAAGATGGAAACAGACTACATCTCTATCCTTTCCGCCAACCATGAACCAGGCCTCAACTGCATGTAACTCCCTGCAGCGCAATTTCTTCTTCTTCTTCCATGTTCCCTCTCTGTTGCACTTTCATTCAATCTTTTTATTGTTTCTTTATTCTCCCCCTTCCCTTTCATCTTTATTATTATTATCCCCTCCCCTCTGATTCTTTACCTTCTAATTTCTTGAAGATGCCCCCCTTACATACTCCTAGCAACCTCAGCACTTCCTTCTCCATTTGGTGCTTTCTCCTAGTCATTTTCCCGCCTCTATAACCTGGCCACACTGTTACCCAGCAACAGTTGGCAAAACGGCGTCTACTTAGTACAAGCCACTTACCAGTCCGCTCTCTCCTACCATGTGAAAACGCTTATACGAAACGTTGCTATTTATCTATTGTGTTTATGAAGTTCGAGTACGCCTATCTTGGTATTCTAAAATCTGTAGTTTACGAAACTCGCAACTTCATCGCTGCAGTAAGAAACATTCGCCATAGGATTCTATCCTGGACAAAATTGACCAATTTTGCAACATGAACACCTATTTCTTGAAAATCCTTTCTAATCTTGTTCTCCCAATTGTCTCTTTTCCTCCGGCTTTCCAGCAAAAATGAAATATAATCTTCGTTTTCCTCATCCGAGCTACATGGTTCCCTACCTTAGCCGTTGCGATTTCATTACTTTTACAACATAGCCTGATTTCAAGTTGAGTCATGCTTCTGCAGACTCTACTCTGCGGATTCGAAATCGACACAGTTCTTACCGTCCATTCTAGAATCTTATCGAAATCGACACAAACAACTTTGAGAAGTTGGCAGAGGATGCCTTCCAGTAGTATATCGTTGATACCGGTACTACGTGCCTCTCAGCGTGCATGTGTTGATAAATCAACTTGGTTTTATTATAGGATAGGTAACTGAAGACGCACGGAACAAGCATATTAAAGCGTATAGGGAACGCTAAGCAGGAAAGTGTTTGTGAGAGAACACATGGAAGGATATGTTCTGACTCATAGTCACATCTGACCCTGTCCTGTCAAGTCCTATTTGTAACGAAAAGTCTAGTAACAGCAGTACTGGCTTTATTGAAGGTTTCCCAGTTATGAGATAATATACTGAAGACTTTGTAACCAAAACATATTTGTTCTGTTCATGATTTTATATAAATTTTACGAGAAAATGTTCAACTTTTAGTTTTTACTTCATTTAAATATCTAATTAAAGGAACGTAAGGGTAAAAATCGCAATTCGTTTTTTTGTCGCGTTTTTGACAGTATCTGGACCACTGCACATCGGGTGAGTCATACAGTCTGTGGAGTTCTTCATTATGAAGTCTCTCCCATTTTCCAGTCATCTCGTCCCGTTTTGGCCCAATATGAATCTCAAGACCCTATGTTCAAACACTTGCAATTTATGTTCATCTGCTAAAGTTATACTCCAACTTCCGCAAACATAAAGTGTTGCCGGCAAAATAACCGTTTTGTATATTTTCAGTTTCAGCTTCCTTTATATTAATCGCGAGATTGAGAGTTTCTGGATACTAAGCGATGCATTGCCCGTTACTAAGCGATATTTTATTTCTTCCGTGATCTCGTTTTTGCTTGTTACATATTCTCCTAAGTATTTAAATTTGTTTACTTTCTCTATGTTCACAGTCTTAATTTTTATGTATCTATTTAATTCATTCCCAGTGTTTCGGTTTGTGATCATATATTTTGTTTTCTCTATGCTTAACTGTAGACCTATCTCATCGCAAGCTTCTACTAAGACCTTGGATTTACTTTTTATTGCATCTATTTCATCCCCTATTAAATCTGAATCATCCACGTACACGAACAGTTGATTCAAGCCATTCAATGTTAGTCCCTTTCTATCCACTTTTGTTTTTTAGAATATCATATTCTAACGCAAAGTTAAACAGTAGTGGTGACAAGGCATCACCTTGTTTCAATCCGCTGCAAATATGGAAACTATCTTACATATTTTACCTATCCGTACTCTGCTTGGATAAAGTCGGCGAGACATATCCTCATTAGCTGAACAAGTTTATTCAGAATTCCAAATCGTAACAGGATGCTGTATAATTTCTCCCTTTTGATAGAGTCATATACTTTCTTAAAAATTTATGAATAGTTGGTGAACAGTCCCATCGTATTCCCATTTCTTCTCTAACATTTGTCTCAAGGCGAAAATCTGGCCCAAGGTGGATTTTTATTTTTTCTAAATCTACATTGGTTTTCTCCAATTATTTCATCTACGTACACGCTGCTTAAGTGAGTTAGCAATATATTACTCAATACTTTGTAACATGTTGAGAGTAACGATATTCCACGGTAATTATTGAAGTCCAATTGATCGCCTTTTTTCAATAAATCGGAACTATTATTGAGGTTTTCCATTCCTTTGTAAGTTCCTTCTTTCTCCATGTAGCACTTATCAATTTATGCAGTTCCTTGATTAGTGACCTTTTTTCCGGTTTAATTAATTCGGCTGGAATATTGTCTATTCCTGGTGACTTGAAATTTTTTAATTTCATTACCGAAATTTCGACCTCGATCTCGCTACGTTCGGGTTTCCACAGTTCTGCGGTTTGGATGTAAAATTCCTGTGTATTTTCTCCGTTGTGTACATTAAAAGTTTGTCGAAATAACTTTTCCACACATCGATAATTTTAGTTGGATCCGCCTGAGGATCTCCGCGTTCATTTCTAATCATCCCTAACCTCGGCTTGTTACCTTTTCTTAACGAGTTTACCCCTTTGTATAGATCTCGTATGTTATTTGTCTTTCCATTTTCCTCTATCTTCTGAATCTTCTGCGTCATATATTCTTGCTTTTTGTTTCTGAACCCCCGTTGATTTCGAATTTTATTTATGGCCTTTACGCATCTAAGACTGAGGCCGGACTAAACCCCCCTGCGGTGTTGCGTTTCGCGTTACTGTAGTGGTTTGTAATTGTTTCGCTTTTACTACTTAGCCATCGTTGCCTTGCTTGTTTCCGTTCCTCATGAAGCTTAAGGCATTCTCCATCAAACCAAGCTTGTTTTTGCTGTTTCTTCTCCCCTACAAATTACTTCGCTGCGTCCTTCACTACATCACGAATTTCCTCTGACATCTTACGATACTTACATCCATTTCATTATTAATGTCATCTTTATTATTACTCAATTCGGCTAAGATTTAGAACCTTTTTGAGATTTCCGGTTGGTAATCTGCTTGTACGCTTGGATCATCTTATCGTTTAGCTTCGAATTTCAGTTTAGATCCTGTGATTTCTCTGTTCGCGATACATAACTTTCCTCTCACTTTTGTGAACAGTTGCTGATGGTCGGTGCGACCTTCCGCTCCTCTGTAAATCCTAACGTCCATTATATTGATGTGTCTTCATCTACCTACTGTATTTTTGTAGGTCTTTGTGTTCAAAGTACGTGCTATTTATTAGTAGGTTTTTCGAAAACGCGAATGTTATTAGTTTTTCTCCATTGTTGTTGGTCTTTTCGTGAACGCAGTATTTGCCTATAGTAGGTCTATATTTTCCCTCCCTTCCTACTCTAGCGTTGAAATCACCTAACCCACATTTTCTTATTATACTTCGGTAATCAATCAAATAACCTTTCTACCTCCTCGTAAAATGTTTCTTTGTCGTTATCATCAGCCTTCTCGATCGGGGCATAGAGTTGCACAATCAAGTATGTATCGTAACGTACGACAGTCTTTCATTTAAGAACGCTATATTCTGAACCGCTGAAAGATACTGTTCTTTATGATGAATTCTATTCCGAAATTATGAGACTGTGTTCCTTCGGAGAAGAAAGTGTATTTGCCTGTCGTATGCTATCTTGACCCTCCCATCCAATTTCTTGTATCGCTAGTGTGTACAGTTCGTACTTCTCGGTCTCGCCTACCACTTCCTAAAGAGCGCCCGCTTTGTATAACGTTTGTACGTTCCACGTTCCTATTCTAAGATCTTTCTTAATCTTGTTCTTGAAGCCCCCTGAAGCTGTCCCCGCCCAGAGATCCACATGAGGGACTAGTTTACCTCCAGAATATTTTACCCCAGGAGCATCCGTGTTACTATTTCTTGACATGATTTAGCGGAGTAGAGTTGTCAGTTCGCAGTAAAGGCAAATATTCAAGATGTCCTCTGTCCATCCCTGAGCCTTGCCTATGTCTTTTATCTTCAGCCTCAGGATGGTAATAGTGAAGCTGCTTTCCTTCACCATGATATTTTTGTTCAGGGTTATCTGTCCGTAGGCTTTGTATATCCCTTTACTAACTGTAAGGCAGCAGTACTGGTTTTAGTTCACCCCAGAATATTTCCAGTACCCATCATATTTTATCGATATTCCCCTATCCGTTACCTGGAGAGGCGCATAAGATAAAACAAAAGATAAGCAAACTAAGTAATTGTTTTATTATATACTTAACTGAAGCGCCCCCATATAAAATCAAACTTTCTTTAAGAAATATTAAAAAAGTAGAGTTAAATAATGGTTTTGCCATCCTTTCAGATCATGAAGTTACTGATATATAGACGAAGGATAAATGGAGAATACTAAGCGGTTGGAAATGACCTTCTAGTTTTAGAGTCAAAGTCATAGTTTTTCCTCCATTCCGGACCATGAGGAATTCAACGGTGTATGGCTCATTTCTGTCTGATTTGTTACAGAAATCTAAGGGTGGGATCGGGGGAGGGGGGCAAATGGAAGATGCTTAGCGATTGAAAAGGACGTGCCAGGTTTAGAGTCAAAGTCATAATTCCCGTCTCTCCACCTTTTCAGACCATGAGGAATCGAACGGTGTAGCTCAACTCTGTGTGACTTGTAGTTACTGAGATCTAGGGGAGAGGGGACAAACAGACATACGAATACCATATGAAAATGTGATGAACATACAGACAGGGAAGGCAGATCAAACTGTATTTCTTCACCTTATTCACTGAGATCCATACGGGGTGTTAAAAAGCAGAGCAGGGGTACTTACACCATTATAACTCCCCTAATAAACATATAATAATAGAAATAAGCACAATATTTCGATCTTCGCGATCTTTGTCAAGTACGGATAAACAATTGAGGAACAACTGCATGGAAGCAAAATAGCGGAGCGGCAGTAATGGACGACGTATCAACTTCGGAACAATTGACTAACGCATTATGTGTAAATTTCAGAATGGAATCGTGTGAGGTTATTAAAGGTTTAGCCCAGGTGTTATTTTCGCTTTCAAAACATGGATGAGGGCTCCCTCTTATAGACAACGTATTGAGGTGCTGGCCATAGGGACACAAAGTGTATTATAGCAACTCAGAAAGACAGATTAAAGTTGGAGTTGTGTGACTATCTGTGAAAGTAGACTGGAGCATCTGGTTTGTTGATGGCGCAAAAGTGACAGTGGTTGTTAACTCGAGTACTCAAAGGTTCACCTGTTTCTCCCACATAAAAGGCAACACAGAATTTGTAGGTTAGGATGTAAATTAAGTTAGAAGTAAGATAGGTTTCTTTAGGATTTTAGGGATAGTGGCCACTAGTAGTATCGAAATGGTCCAAGCAAACAAGATAACACGGTATAGGTTCAGCTATTCGAGAACATTTTGAACCTGGCTTCTCCATTTGGCCATAACGTGAGAATATCATTCAGGAAACTGATCCAAATTAGTGGAGTTAACGGTTCGGTTTGTAGGAAATCAGGTTCAAGGCTTCCAATGAACAGAGATGCGTGGGAAGGGAATATTCTCGTACCTCGCATCTGAAGGTAGTGTTTGTCATGGAATGTGAAGTTATTACATGTGAGAACTAGGTTTCCAAGACTTGGAAAGAAAGCAATGAATAGGATGCGGGGTTTGAGTCTCTGGTTAAAGACGAATTGAAGGGGTCAATATAAAGACGTACTTTCTCCAAACATATCCGTTTTGAGATTTTTTATATTTTCTTGCAGTAAGAAAAATGCTCTTTTGAATGGTGCAGAAAGGCACTTTCTCCTCCGTGTCAATAAGGAACTACACCATAGTTCCTTTCCGGAATCATAAACTGCTTAAATTGATTTTATGCAAGAAGGAACTTTCTCCAGGAGGAAAGTCATCTACAGTATAGTGGACCTATTCCCATTAAAAATGCTAAGCTCAGTGACATCAAAAAGTTACCTGAGTTGAATGTTCCACCTGTTTTCAGACAGATGTTTCATGATAACATCATGGAAGGAAGTACTGAAAATCCCATGAATAACTAAAGTCACCTTTCAGATCATGGGTGAACGTCTTGTGTTTCTGAGTACAATGAAACGTGTTTTTCTTGAAAATAAACCCATTTATTGGTAAACTATTTCAAACTCTCAAAACACAAATTCAACATTTTATTGCAAAAAAGGGACTTTTTCAAAAAAAAAAAAAGAAAAAAAGAAAGGTTGTGTACAGAGACTACCACTTAAGTTAATCTGAAATGTTGCCTTCGAAATATTCACAGGCTGAGTACTTATCACCTACCTGAAAATATTTCTTTTGTTCTGAAGCCTGAATTTTTAAAACATTTCATTCTTCTCCTGCAAAATGAACAAAATGGAGAAAGTCCCTTTTTGCATTGACCCCTTCAATTCAAAAGCTGCTAGATTATAGGCATGACGAATGTTGATGTACAAGGAAGTAAAACCTATTGTAAGTAGCAGTGTGTCAGAAGAGAGATGTGATAATTTACGGATTATTTCTAAGAAGTGATTGGTGTCGCGTATCTACCCAGGCAGAGTTTGAACGTGAGGCTGTAGTCAACAAAAGCGGAAATACGCTCAGTGGGGGAATTGTAGCTGGCTGTAATGGTTTCACCTGGGTTACCCGGTTTATGGATCTTCGGTAACAGGTGGAAGATAGGAATATGTGAACTGTTGGTTAGTCATTTTATGGACAGTTCAGATATATCCTCACGAGGACCGTTAGTGGTGACAAATTCGGAAATTTCTGTTGGTATGTTGGTTAGGTCAGTGGTGGTGCATTTTCAAGTGCTGGAGAAAGATAGCTGTCGGGAATCTTTCCGAAGATACTCAACTTTATACAAGAACCCCTTGGCGCTGGGAGGACCATTATGTCATTGTTCTCCTGCAGCTCTACAAGAGTTGGTTACGAGTTAGTTCAACCGAGGCTATCCATTTAACCCTATAACCAAGCAGATCCAACCTGCATCTTTGCACATTTAACCCAATCACATTTCAAACACCAATCTGAATCCCCCAGCCCTAATCATCCCGTTTCACCCTAAACTAACCAAGACCAAAGAAATCCTATAGTCTTACTTCCACATTCTCCAATCCGAACAAGACATACAATCATTATTTCCTACCAAACCTAGATTAGTTTTTTTACCACACACTCCCACGTCCTCAAAAAATCTTAGTTTCTACGAATCGTTCCCTCTGCCACTTCCAACGGAGCCCACATATGCAAGAGACCCAGATGTATGACCTGCTCCATCATCATATCTTTTCCCTTGGTCAGTGTCAATACTGCTAGTGGCCACTACATCTTAAATCCGAAAGGTTTATGAGACACCTCTAATGTAATTTGCATCCTAACCTACAAATTCTGTGATGCCTTTTATGTAGGAAACCAGGCAGATCATTGAGTATTCATTTTAACAACCATCTCCACCTTTGCATCCTCAACAAACCAGATGCTCCAGTCTCCTTACGTACCCAGTCACACAACACCAACTTTGATCTGTCTTTCTATGCTGCTATTATCACTTTCTATTTCCTAAGACCAGCACTCCAAAATGCCATCTGTACGGCAAGCCTTCATTCGCAATTTGAGCGCGAAAATAAAACCTGGTGTAGTCCTTCGATAATTCTTAACCTCAACCTTTCTCCGCCGCCCGCTCCGTTTACACAGCGTTTTTAATACATACAAACTCGTATAAGTCAATTGCTCCGACTTGATGCGTCGTCCACTACGGGGCACCACTATTGCTCCTCTCTTTTGTCTTCGTGCATGTGTTCGTTACTTGTACTGTATCTCTATACGTTACAAACATCGCGTAGATCGAAATATTGTGATTATTTATCTTTTTTGTGTTTACTACTAAAGCTATAATGATGTGAGTATTTCCTTCTCTTTTTTCGTCTTTAGTTTTACCTTGAATCACCTTCCCGGCTTTTCTTTGTCTTAGTGTTATGTATATCCCAGGCTGAGCCAAAGGTGCAAAAGGCCATTTGAAAATATATCTCATACACAAAAATGTGTGTAGATCTGATGCTTTGTTTCTGCACAGCAAATAGTGGTCATATATGTTGAAGACGATAGTGTTTATGTTGCAAAATGTAAATAAACCTAATTTTAATTTATCCTCCTACTAACAGGTACGTCTCTGAACAACTATACGACCTCGAGAGAATACGCTACTTTCTACTGTACAAACGTAACCAGGATAATAAATATTACTATAAACCTTGTTGGTTTGTCTATGTACTTACAGTGATCAAAGTATCCTTGAGAAAAACACAATCAACTTCAACTCTATCTCCTTCACGTGAAAGGGCACGTGCTATTTCTGCACTTTAACATGCTTCATCCACCAAAAATTTCTGTCATTAATCAAAGCTGGCCGCATGTTGACAACAACATGAAGTTTCATATTTTACCACCAGATTGATATAGTATTGTTTGAATAAACATCGGTTACCCACATAGAGTGATGTCGATCAATATAAACATAGATTATCGATGTGCATCGATATTGTTCCATAACGAATGCTCTGTTTCTTTTAAATTTAATTTATTAATTAATAACAAAAAGTTTTGTAGGAATTTCGATTTGATCTTTGAACAATACTTACTATAGTTTTATAAGATAAGAAAATTGTGATACCGATAACCGATGTCGATCCCACATCGTTCAACGTGGGCTCAAGGAGGGCCGCTCTCCTACCTCCATTAGCGATGTGGAGTGATATGGGTCCCATCAGAGGCCAACGTGCGTGTTCTACTGGGGCTCCTTCTTTACAAATTAACTTATAGATTTAACATTTATGGTAACTTCATTTCATTATAACGAGACTATCTCATTGGCAGATTACAACGTGTTGTTTTTTCTAGATCTCCCAATTTTGTTTCCGTTCTCTTTGATGAACCTCAAGGCAGTATTTTAGTCCCTCTTCTCTTCCTTCTATATATGGGCGATTCCTCGTCTTTCGTCATCTGAAACCAAAATTCTCCCTTTTGCTGACAACTGTAAATTATTTCGACAAATCTCGATTATTGCAAGATCTTGCTCATCTAAAAAATTCCATCTCTGACCTCATGGATTTTTGAAATGCGTAAAACTTGAAAATAAATCCCTTAAAATTGTCTTTTCTTACTATTTCTTTAAAGAAGAATCAAATTCCATCTACTTATTTCATTGGAGATAATCCTATCGTTAAAATTTCCTCTCGAAAGATCATTGGACATATATTTGACGAGAAACTTTTGTTTGGTGATCAGGTGACCTCTATAACTAACCGTTCTAGGCGCTTACGTACTTTCTCTATAGATTTATTAAAATTAACGACCTTCATTCACTGAGTATGTTCTACAAAACCTTTATCTCCCTTAGAATTTAATATTGCTCTCCAGTTTAGAACATGACTAGTATTTCTAATCTATGTCTTATTGATTCTGTTTTGAATTGTTATCCTCCTATAGTCAAAAATATCATCTACATGTAGCATAATGCAAACCCGAATTATCAGTTTTTGGCCTCCACATTGCTTCTTCTCGTCGCATGATGGCTGATATGATGTACTTATACAAGATACTTAACGGAAATTTCAGAACTGGAGACTTAATATATAAATTTTACTTTCGTGTTCCCTTGTGGAAAACAAGAAATATTAACCTGTTTCATTGTGTGCCACGCTTAATTTAAATATACTACAGCTTTCTTTATTCTATAGTTCAATTAATAACTTTGTATAATAATCCTGGTTTAAATATTGTTATTTTTGGATCTGAAAATAGTTTTTGTCGAGCACTAATAACACATATCCGAGTTATTTCCTCTTGCGTTCTATAATCGCTGATATTAGTTTCTGTGTTATGTGTCGTTTATAGTTTATTTATGTTATTCAGTTTGTAAGAATGTTATTTGGTTCAGTTTAAAGTTCCTATTCCAGCTGTATCTGAAGCTTAGTAAATAAATCAATCAATCAAACTTACCTCATTATCAATCTTTGGTAATGATGAAGTCAAATCTGTGAAGTTTCTCGCTATGAAATTGGTGTCGTCGTCAGGCGTTAACAAAGCTTAATTAAACATGGGGACCCTAGAAGCCAAGGGCTATAACTGACATTAAAAACAACAACAAAAAGCGGGGAGGGGGTTAAATCTACAGTCGATCTTGAAATGGGCTAGTCTGTTTGGAGGTAAAGAGATGAATGTGACTTTGCAAGCTTGAACTGCGCTCTGGGGATCTATCACTTAACATCTTACTCACGTTGGAGTACTGCTTGGATCACAAGGGATATAAGTTTACCTGCACCTCTGAAAGAGGATCGCAATGTCACATTTAGTGTGATCATATGAGATCAGAGCCCGGATCTCTGGAATTCACGCATAGCTCTATTTCTTTTGTGTGTAGGGGCTCAGAGATTCCTATATTTGGGCTAAATGTGGTATGTTTAGTGGAAGCCACTTGTGTAAATTTTCTAGCTGAAAGAACTTTGCGTTTCGTGAGTCATGAGTATTTCTCAATTTCAAGTAGTGTATAGCTGCTAGGGTTTTTATGTGTTCCACTACTTTTATTTCTGTTAAGTGCTTCTATGTACAATAATTTGCGTTCAACGGTATGGCGTTTGTCCGTCTGACTCTCATAAGATGACTGTTATGTTGATATTAATAGAAAAAGTTTTCTTCGACTTATTTGTCATGGTTTCTTTCTCGATACACATATATGAGTATGATGTCCTTTCGAACGACCTAAGGATGGGGCCAATGACTATACGTATTGACTGTACGTGCATTTCCATTGATTCAATTCAGTTTTTATTAGAAAATTATAGAACGAGGATTTCGTTTCCTCAGATTGGTGTTTAATATTTAAGGGAAATTCTCTCCTCGTAGTACACATTTTTCAAACTAAGAATTTTGGACAATAAACTGAATTTTAGTAAAAAGAAACAGATCACAAAACAGCTTTAAAATTCTGCTTCAGCAAATACATGTTGCTATGTGTTATTCTACGGTTTTAAATATTAATTTACACCATATATTGGGTGCTGTTCTTATAATCTTCGCAAGAGGTTTATATAGTTAGCTAGGAGGTTCAAGTCCTTTGTGCGTTTTCTTGTGCTCGTGTTCATTTGTTCCCGAATATTATATTTAATTGGATTATCTGATTTCTTCTTAGTTGTCCAGCTGTTCTGTTGAAGCAATATGACTTTTCCGTTCTAATCTTATTTTATCTAATCTAATCTATTCTATTTATTATAATCTAATCTATTTTATTTTATTTTTGTTTTCCTTTTGGACTCGGTTTTATGTTAGTTAACTACTCACTTGTAATATTTGAATGCGTGTAGCTAAGCAGTAGATTAACCCACAGTAGAGTAACTCTTTGTTATTTGTAATTTTATTGAATAAGTCTGAAATGAACGTTAGCAGATATATTTTATCATCTTTTCTGGACATTTTTAGTTGTTCTGTTCGGAAGATTGACAAGCTTTGGTTGGTAGGAGTGCTTAAGGACACCATCCTATGTCAACTATGTCATTCACAGAGATATATTGTTCGATTCTTGCTAATTGTTGAATTTTGTTTTGTTCGGAGTACTGACATTTTTGGAACTGAAGTTTTATTTATGGCCTTTATTTATCCCAAGCTCAGGCTGCGACAAAATGGGAGAAAGGATATTGGAATGTAATTGGCCAGAGCTAGTTTGTAGGTCCCATCCCAGCAGTATTTTTGGAAATATCCCTAACCATTAATTTTTTAATCCATTTAGCTAAAACATGTTAGTAGATAAGACATATTAACATAACGGCCGTTAGAGCTCACCCACATGATAAAATCCTCAATTTGATCATATTTTATTCAATTTGTAAAAGTATTGTACGTCAGTTTCTTTTTAGTAATTCTAATTAATAAGTGTTAGTTCGTAATATAGGATTAAGATTTCAGAATCAGCTTTGTACAAGTATGCAACGTATGACGTTGTTTTGTGAGTTTTTCTGATGTGAACACATCTACTACTAACTGGTTGATACTAGATTATTTGCGTTTATTTTCTAGTGCAGAGGTTCTAACACTTTTAGACTGACATTCACATTTTTGCCGTTCCACCAAGTAATACTACTGAATTTTCAATGTTAATATTTAAAATTGTATGAGTATATTGTCGATAATGCTTATACTAACAAGGTAGAATATTCGTTAGCGTGTTTGCCTTATAATCAGGAGATCTCGGGATAAAGTTAATAATAACAATGTAAATATGAAAAGGTTCTTTTTCAAATTCAAAAGAATGTGATGTTAGAATTTCATTGGTGTTATAATTTTTGGGTATTATAATAAGTATAAGTTGCTCTATCAGATGGTGTATATGTCATTTTTCCCGGCCAATCAGCTACTTGGTTCTTTCCCGGATTAGTGGAAGCTTGCGATGAGATAGGTTACAGATAAATATAAAGGAATCAAAATACATGAAAACAAGTCGTAACACAGAGGATGGAGATCGGAGACATAACAATTAAGAATTAGATCATAGAAAAATTAACAAATCTCTATACTTAGAAGCACATGTAACAAGCAAGAACGAGGTCACGGAAGAGATAAAAAGCCGCTTAGCATCGGGTAACTCATGTTTGTATTCAGTGACATAGAACGGTGATTTTGCCTGTAATACTTGATGATGAAAGTTGGAATACGACGCTGGCAGTTAAACATTCAGTATATTTGAAACAGGTTTTGGGAAAGATAACCGGAATGTTACCAGATAACCGGAGAATAGAGGAGACTACATAACGAAGATGGCGCAACTCACAAACTACAGATACAGTATGAATCAAACTATATTATAACAATAACGAAGTCATGGCGGGCAAGCCATGCAGCTCGGATGGAAAAACGAAGCTTATATTTCACCGTGCTTGGTAAGCCGGGGGAAAAGAGGCCGTTGGGGAGACCGAAACATCGTTGGGATGACAATATTAGAATGGATCTTCACGAGTTCGTACTGAAATCTGGCTTGATTTTGTCCAGGATAGAATGAAATGATGAACGTTTGCTATTCGAATGATGAACATGTGAGTTCGGTAAGCCATAGTTAATTTGGTTAAATTCTGGTTGTGCCTTTTTGTACTAAGTATAGCGAGTGATCCACATACTATCTCTTTTGTCAACTTTTTTAGCATTCTGGCTAACAGGATGGGCCTTTCATGGAGGTTTATTTTTCCATTGCTTCCAATGTTTGTGTGTGGGCAGACCTATGGCTACATTGGATGCACGTATCTCGGTAGAAAACTTTTGTTTCTGAAGAATGAGTGGAAGTTATTTTATTTTGCGGGATTTTTTTTAGTAAGGAGTTGAACAACCCAGCTGTTTTAGTATTTCCGTATGTTAAACCGTCCCTCTATTTTTGGGATGTTTGCTGAGTTCCTGCGGAGTTTCAATTTTTTGCACAAGGCTGCATTCAACATAGTGTTCCCACAGATTTAACTAAGTAAGTTGCACTTTTTGTTAATCAAAATAGTTGAGTTGATGGCGCACTTACACTGCAAGCTTAATGAAGTAGATTCTTTTGAGAGTATTATTTTTTTATGAGACTACCTCGGTTTCTGGGATTTAATCCTCAATGATTAGATTTATTAGGCACCAACGGCCAAAATCGCCAATGGTTTACAAAAAAGATGACAAGTCATGTGTTAATTCGTATAGACCTATTTCCCTTCTTTCTGCACTCGGTTTAATTTGTGAAAAAATTATCACAGATAGGATTCAAAATCATGTCCTCCCATTTCTTTCTCCCTCCCAGCATGGCTTTGTACCAAATGGATCCTGTGAAACCAACTTAGTTGTCCTACTATCTCACGCCACGGATGCCCTAGCAAATAGATAAGAACTTGACGTCATATATTTCGACTTCTCCAAAGCATTTGAAACCGTCAATTACAAACTTCTTATACACATGTTTGCCTCCAGATTTAGTATTTACGGACCCCTCCTTCAGCTTCTAACTTCATATTTGACTGGCTGAGAACAACATGTCGTCTTCCCTGATAGCACGTAAAAGTGGCTCCCTATGCTTTCAGGTGTCCCTCAAGGAAGCTCCTTAGGACCGGTTTTATTTTCCCTCTACATTGATGACTTATATGATCAGATAGATAATTCTTGCCACTGTAATTCTCTACGCTGATGACAGCAAAATTTTTAAGACCATTCATTAAATCTGCAGAAGATACTTTCTTCCTTTAAGCCGCTATAGACTCTGTTGAAATGTGGTGCAATAATTGGTTACTGAAAGTCAATCCTTGCAAAACTGCTGCAATGCGTTTCTCACTCAAAACTCATAACACAAAATGTACGTACAAATTTTCCTCATCTAATATACAATGGGTAGACTATTACAAAAATCTTGGTATCATATTTGATGAAAAACTCAATTTCACGCCTCATATTGAATTCGTAACTTCTAAAGCAGTCAAACTTCTAGGACTTCTCAATAGGTTTACCGATATTAAAGATTTCAAAGCTCTTCGATCATATTTTCTCACTTGTGTACTTCCTACTATTGAATACTGTTCATCTATCTGATCTATGGCTTGTGAAACCAACTTATCTAAATTGCACAAAGTCCAAAATTTCTTTATCCGCATTGTACAACACAGGGTACCCAACCTCCAACACAAATCTAACGTAGACATTTTGAATTCTCTTGACTTTAAAAACATAGACACTCGAAGAAAACTAAATTACTTAAAATTTCTTTACAAAATAATGCAGAGTACACTCAGGACCAACGACCTTCTTCCACTTTTTAACCTAAGAGTACCCAGATAAAATGCCCGTTCCCAACATCATTTCTACCTCTCAAAACCGTGATTGTGTTTGGTCCAGCGATCTCTTGTATACAGATTATCACATTTTTACAATATTCTTCCTTTGCCACCAGATTTTTCTCTCAGTAAAAGTAAAAATAAATAAATAAATCTCTCACATAAACGAATCTATGGATACAAACAAAGTGGCCTCGGGATGACCTAGAGATAAGCATGTTCACTCTCTATGTGCGTTGTTACGTGTTCAATTGTCACCGGGGCTCACAAAATACAGTTTCGAAACACACTTTACCAAAAACTGTAGGTCTCGTCTTTTGAAGCTCACTAATTCAACTAGGACGTTGATAAAAAAAATCTACAACCAACAAGTATCAACTATCAACTGTAAATATTAGACCTCTCCGAAAGTAGTGCCTCCTACATTTTTATAGTTGCAGATTACGTCAGAACAGGACTTCGGTGGTGTTGTAGTAAAGGATGAGTCCTCCAGCTAACATCATGTTAGTATAGTTGTCGTGCGATAGATAGCAGCAGCAGAACAGTCTATCAAAATGACGTCTGACATAGAGGTACGTACGAAACAGAGGTATTTTATTGAATTTCTCACTACCGAATAAATAGTGCCAATTTACATCCATAGACGCTGTGCTAAAGGTGTATGAAGGCGATACAATGGATGCGAGTACAATGAGCCTGTGGTTTATGTGTATGAAGAGTGGCGAAAATGGCGTTTAGGACAAACGCTGTCCGGGGCGTTGCGTTTCAACTGTCCCTGCTCAGGCGTCACCCCAGGACGTGGTTTGTCGGACATATAAGGGAAAGAATCTATTATTGTCTATACGCATGAAGAAATTCATGATTTTATCCAACCTTAAGAGATTACTGGCACTTGCCACGGGAGAGATAGGAGAGGCATATTCAATAGTCGACAAACATACCTTAGGAAATACATTCTAAGTGCAAACATGTTAGTAATATCTGTGAACGTATGTATCAGACCCAAGACTTTTATAATTTTGAAAATAATGTAGCCAGTGTGATTAATAAAAGGTTAATTTACTGTCAAATACAACGTCTAGAGCTTGATAATGTTGAACCCAAGGTATAATCTTGTTATATACTTCATAGGATGACATGATAGTTTTTGTTTTTAAGGAGTTGCAGACGTTAAGAGGTTGAGATTAAGTTGTCAATCAGTACACCAGTTTTCTAGGTTAAGTTATTTTGCAGAGTAGTAACGTCTGTGAGAAATGATATGGTGTGACAAATTTTACAGTCATCGGCATAAAGAAGAATGTTGTAGTTATCGATGAGGCAGTCGCAAAGGTCATCCATATACAGAGTAAAACATAGAGGACCTAAGGAGATGCCCTGAGGAACAACAGAATGAACCGGAAGCCAGCTTGAATTGTCCCAGATATGATAACTCTCTGTTCTCTATTTCATAAATACGAGGAAAGTAGAACTTCAAAGGAACAATGAATATTGAATCATTGCGTTATTTTGTAAGTAAGGAGGATGTGATTGATTGAATCAAATGCTTTCGAAAAACATAAGTAAATAACATCAAGCTCGTTTTTGCATTTTAAAGCGCTTATGGCAGTAGCTTGGAAAACTGAAAGGTTTGTTTCACACGAAGCCTCTGGAATAAATCCCTGTTGATGGGGGGAAGGGGGGGAGGGAAACATGCGCTAGAATACGTTTTGATATTATCTTCTCACAGATTATCAACAAAACAGGAAGAAGATAAATTGGCCTGTAAGAGATAACTAAAAATTTGGGCTCTTTTTTGTGGATTGGTACAACATTGACTTGTTTCCAGGAGTCAGGAAATTTTCCTTCACCAAAGTGTTTGTTGAAAATTGTAGTCACAGATAAAATTAGGACAGAAACGAGTTTCTTTAAGAATATAGGAGGAACACTACTGGGGAGAGAGGCTTTAGTAGGAGGCAATGAAGATGAGAGGGACATGACTTCTGTCTGCGTGGTTCGTTTCAGTTCTGGTTATAGATTACGGTATGACTGTTTTAATTTGTTGAAGAGATATGGGCATGGTGGTAGAAAATTTACCATGAAAGTAAGGGTTGAATAGCGAAGAACACTCGTCCCCTGTAGCAAGTATGTTGTTAAGCTGAGTGACAGTCGGAATGCGACCATGTTTGCGATGAGTGTTGATGAGAGGCCAAAATTTATTTGGATTTGAAGAGATGTAACTAGACATAGAGTGGATGTAATGTTTGTAGTCTTTTTGCAACAACTTTTGGATAATTTTCGTAAGAAGGAGAAAGTGTTGTAGTTTGTATGGATGAGGACATTGTTACCAGAGAACTCAGGCATTTCTTTTGTTTTTTAGAGTAAGTTTTGTTTTATTACTAAACCACACTGGACATTTAGTAGATTTTACAATTATTGTCGCTACAAGGTCTTCTATTAAACCCAACAAGCAGTCCTCAAATAAGTATATTCAGTGTTCGAAGTGGGAAAGAAACAGAGACGGTATGTTTTAATAATATTTGCCTAGACAAATCAGAAATTGATATAAGAACACGTATAGCATGTGTTTCAGTAGCGGTTCGCGTATAGCTCTCAAAAACCAGAGCCGGTATGCCATACCGGTGCATACCGCCTCACTTCGACCACTGAGTATATTGCTTCTTCAAGAGATAAAGAACCAAGAATAGACTACGGTAGAAGATGAATCACTTTTCAATTTCCCCCAGTTCACTTTTCTCGATAGCTAAACTGTCTTACTAATGGAATGTTGCCTTGAGCATTTCGACATGCCCTGAACCGTGGTCAGATTTGACAAGTTATTGTCAAACTGTTAATCTTCAATTTGTCATAAGATCACAGAAAGTAGTCTAAGGTTTTATTTTACCTGATAGGAAAATTGACATGTTGATAGAGATCCAAGTCTCTTATTAAGTTATTAAAGAACAATATTCCTCTATGACCTGTCCCAGTAGTCAAATGTCAAGTTTTTGGTGTGGATAGGACAAGGGCATGGAAGTAATTTGAAATATTATTTTTTAAATTGGTTGCCAAGGCTGACAACTGAGGCACCTTGAGTAAATTCATGAACTATTCCAGTAACGAAATGTCGTGAGAAGTGTAGGTACTGCAACGGTAATTTTAAATAATAAATTTTGAATAGTTTGGCGACTCTGATTCTGAACTTTATGATCTGTCACAGAAGTCGATTGCCAAGTTTGGCGCAGGTATGGCTGTCGGCATGGAAGTAATTTGAAATATATTTTCAAAAGGGTTGGTAACACTGACAACTATGGGACGCGGATTATCTCTATTTCTTGTCCAAGTAGCTAAATACCAAATTTGGTGCGGATACGGTTAACAGAATGGACATAAGTTGGAATATTAAACTTTAAGAATGGTTGGCAACACTGATTCCTTAAATTGAAAACATACAAGTCTAACCCGGGCCTATATCTACATATGTACTAAAACGGTTCAGTTGTTTAGGCGTGATGAGGCTTCATAGAAACTATTTTCTGCATTTCTATTATATAGAGTATTTCATAAATAATAAAAGGTAAACGATTTTCTACTTATCGCTTGCATGTATATCTTACACTATGGTAGTTAGATAAATTCTAGAACGATAAATGCATTCTTTAATATGCTTGCGTTTTATACATGTACTATGTACTTACAATTATTTTCAAACTTAGTAAATACTTGCTATCACAAAAACAATAGATCTGTTATGTCATTTGCTTTTTATTTGTTGGTTGCTATTCAAACATTGCTTGAACCCTGATTATCAAGTTCAATGTAAAAGCTCAAATAATCCACAAGATATAGCGTTTTTAGTTTCCAATAGTAAGAAGTGGGCAGAAAACTCTTGCTTAACTAGTCAGTCCTGCAACTTCTCTTCCGTTTTTTCTGGCGTTCCCCAAGGGAGTGTTCTAGTACCGCTATTATTGTTATTGTACATCGATGATCTACTTATTTTTATACAGACTCTTCAAGTAATGTTCTACTTACCGACGATTGTAAACTCCAAAGACAAATCTCCACTTTCCATGATGCATTAAGCCTTCAGGATCTAAATTCGTTACCTGGTGCAAACCCTGGAATTTAAAGCCAAATCCTCAGAAATGTACAACTCTTTCCCCTCAAAAGAGATGCAATTCACAAGTCTTATGCTATTAAATATGTGAATGTAAAAGCTGTTTAGTATTGTAGAAATCTTGGTGTTTTTATTGACAGTAAGCTCACTCTTTGAACGTATTAATCAAATCACGTATGCGGAAACTAAGTTTGCGCTACCGCTTAACAGAGATTGGCAATCAGTATGCACTTAGTTTGTTTTACAAGTCTCATATTGCACCTAATATTGAATATTGTTCACCTATATAGTCAGTGACATGCCACACGTATCTTATTAAGTTGGACTCAACTGTAAACTTCTTTATTGCTATCGTTAGATTCAAAATACCAGAATCACGAGCATTCTCCAAAGAAGACATAATGAAAATACTGAATATTAAATCACCCCGAGCTCGTTGCGTAGTGCAAAACCCTATTACCACAAATAAACTTTCGCGTATCTATCCGACCAACACGAAATGTAACCCTATTATAGAAACACACACCTAGAATTAATTTGGTTCAAAGGTCACTTATGAACAGAATGAATGCAAAGTATAATTGTCATCCACAAACATGCGATATTTTTGCCTCTGAGAGCACTTTTAGGGCTCATGTTAACAAATTGTATTTGTAAATACTTGTCATTTTGACATCGTTAATTTAATTTATTTTTTTTATTTTTGTTTTAATTTTTCTTTATCATTATTCTTATTTTTATTTGTGAATATTTCAAAGTAAAATGGCCATCATAAAAATACATAAATAATGAATTGAAAACTTGATAAAGAATATTTTCAATAGCAGTACCGTACTTCTAGTTACCCTAGATAATTGTTTGGAGTGATGCCCTCTAAATAAAATTGAGGTTTGCTCTGGTTCTCTTCTGTTCTCCAAAAAGAGCAATTAAATTAGTAACATGGCATCCTAAAACTCTAATGGATTCTCCAATTGATGTGAATGAGCTCTCTGAAGCTCTAATTGATTCTTAAAATGTTTACGCAAAGACAGGCGGACCCATGGCCAAGTTTCGGAGGGTCGATTCGGTGGGAAGTAGGAAGGGTTAAGGAAGGAAAGTGCTTTTATTTTTTTTCCAAATCAATTTGAAGTTATCCGTTTAAGAAACAGCACATTGTAATATGATAAGCATATCAGATATTCGGTGGGTTTCACCAATCTAATAAATTATTAGTTAGCGAATCTAATGGTTTTCAGAGCACTTAAATTTTCTTAACGAAGGTTGAAAGAACCCACCAACTGTCGTACAAATGTACGAGTTAAAGATAATATTTGATAAATTTATGTCGACAAAATCAAAACTTTACATCGAAAATACAATATCTAATATCTAACGTTAGTCCTTTGGAAACCTCTCTATTATTTTATAAACACTTGGAGTTACATAAAAATAAACGTTGAGTAGACGATGACCCGATCTTCACCCATGCGGAATCTTAACAAGTTTTTAGGCTACTCACTAGTTTGAATTTTAATTTTGGCTCAGGCCAGATTGGGATGATTGGAGGAATAAAGAAAGTACGAGGAAACGAGAGAACCCCGAGAAAACCCACGCATATGGTGTTTGTCCGCCACAAATTCCGTATATAACGAGTAGGGATCGAACCGACGACACCAAGTAACAGAGGTGAGCGTTCTACCATTAAGTCACCATGACCCTACACTGTCTACTCGTATGTACAAAACATACAAAACTAAACAATTGAAAGAAATTTATATTTTAGCAACCAAAAAATCGCTGTTTGTAAAATGAAACAAATCTTTCGGTAACTTGTCTAAGGTTAAGTCCATTCACGAACCGTGAAAAATCACTCTTTATGTAACTAGTGCTATAATACAGAGTTTTTTTTTAGTTTACTGCTTCATAACAGATCTTTATTATTAGCGCCCCATATGAACCTCAGTGAATAGGGGAAGATATGCAGTTTGTCACGTCTCTCTGTCTGCGCTTCCCCTTGGATCTCAGCAACTACAAGTCAGGCTGAGATTGGCCATACACCGTTGGATTGCCATTGGTCTGAAAGGGTGGGGTATACTATGACTTTGACCCTAAAACTTATATGTTTTTTTCTTCAGGTTTTTCCTACTATGCCTATGCATTTTCTATGGTATCTGCAGGTCAGTAGGTCCACCTTCCGATAAATCAAAGTAATTACAAGTCAGACAGATAAGCCATAGAGTGGGGGACAGACTGATATGGCATATGTCATGAATAGTGCCGAAGGGTTATTCCGTTTGCTCCAGTCTTTCACAATTTAGAAGAAGATACAACAGAAGATAAATGTACGGGTTTGCTTCCCGGTAGAACCGCAATTGAAAGTAGACCATTACTTTAGCCTTGTAAGGACGTATCAGTTCAACGAGATATTTTTATCATCCCTATTTTGTACCCATTGTAGATCTTGTGTAGATAGAAATTAAGACAGTTTTAAAGAGATATTCGAGAAGCTTGCCATCTACACTTTCGTAGTTGTTGCCAACATTTAAGGTAGTGTTGCCATTTGGCTAGGTATCTGTGAAAACATTCATCTCGACGCAGTGGAGTAAAGGGTGGGACAGAAGGCGCAACATGATATTAACTGTTCACAAGTTCAACAAACCATTCCAGCATCTCATTAAGCCGTAATAGTAACCAGTTAGAGTTATAGAGGAAGAAAAACTAAGCCATCTTCCAACGTCACAAGCCAGTACATCTAATGACACTACTGAACCCCAAAAACATTCTTCAATGCAACAAACCAGTACTTCCAAAGCAACGTCTCAAAATGATTCATTGAACTCATTCCTACCAATTCCTGCTTCACTAATACCAAAAGCATCGGAACGAGGACTAACAGCCTGTTTTATCATCCTGGAATACTTGATTGAAAACAAGAAGTCTGCAGAAAAAAAAAACTGCAAGGCACACAAAGCGGATGGTTCACAAAAGACTTCGTATTATCCTCTTCATCATTTCACCATCAGCAGCTTTGTTTATGTTGTACGACATGACGATTCGATTATTAACATTGAAAATGAATGTATTGAGTGCCTAGAACTACATCGAGGATACAACGTCTATAAGAAGACTGAACAAACTTTGGCAAGTACGAAAAACAAGTTCGATGAAACGTGTTCAGCTTACCCAGATAAGTGCTCTACTAGTGGGAGGGAGGAAATCAGGTGATTACATGCCGTTAAGAAGAAGCTGAGATCTTATAAAGTTATTTTTAATTTGCTTTCCCACCGCCATCTTACCCATTCCGGTGGGACCTTTTTTTTTTTGTAAGCGTACGGTTACTACATAGTGGTCCAGAACCTAGCACTTGTTCCTCATGGTCTGAAAGCGTAGGGAAAGTTATTCCTTTGGCTCTAAAACTTGCAGATTCTTTTCAATCGCTTATGTTATTCATTTGTCTCCCCATTAGATCCCAGCTACTATAAGCCATACGGAGATGAGTCAGATACAGTTGGATACATCATGGTCAGAAATGGTGCGGAAAGCTATAACTTTAACTATATTTTTTGATATTTCTTAATGTAACATTTGATTTTAAACGCAGGAGCTTTTGTTCTGTCTATAGTAAAATTATTAATTAGCTTGTTTGTATTAATCTGCGTAACTCAACCCGTACTTTCTTCTGTAGCAGAAATGGCTATATTAATGATAATCTCGAGAAGTGCAATCGCCCCCACCGCCCCCTCTGGGTCAGCGCCTGTACAAAGAGTGACAAACAGTAGGATCTACGAAGTTCATGTGATTATTTCAATGCCTGTTATAGTTATATTTTACTTTTTAGTTTTCCCATTTCCCTATTAACGTGACACCGAGGGGGGGAATTGTGTTTTATAGGAATACATAAAGACTCCGAAGCAAATATTGTGGTCAGAAAAAAGTTCGCCTAATGGATATTGCGCTGCCTTGTGCTGATTGGTTTATCGTTATATGTTATTTTCTTTACTGTATGCATTAAAAGAATCTTAAGTATCATTAATTAAAACGGTTATACTTGTTGCTAGCTGTTATATTGATTGATTCTAAGTGAAATTAGTATGCCAAGAGACAATAAAATTCGGTGCCGTAGATTAGTAAAGACCATAACAATTCAACTCCAAGAGACTAAAATAATATAAAACGTTGCTAATTAAACATCTTTTCATAAATCAATTACTTCATTGGAATCGTACAAGCACTAAAGATAATTAGTTTGAATTCTAACCATTTTCCACGTTTGGTTTTCTTCTTTTTCTTAACATGCGCAGAGACTCAGTGTATTGAACTATGTAACTGTTGCGAAATTACAGAATGAAAGGCAGAAAAGGAAGTTAAAAAACAATTCACAAATGATTCCATTATTCATTCCATTCATGAGTCTTTGTACTTAGAAATGTTATGTCCTTATAATGCAGCTTATGCACTTTACAACTTAGAATAAATAATTCCGTCACCAGTTAACTAAGACAGCAAAACGTAAAAACTGTTAGCGACATTCTGAGATAAGCAAAACATAATAACACAAAAACAATCTAACTTCCAGTTCACGAAGAGAAATATAAGGGCTTATATGTGGACAATGGCCCTTTGCTATGCACAGATAATGGTGTAAACCGAGGGGAAGAATACGTTGGGCAAAGGGAATGCACAACCAGGATGTACAAGTAAAAGAAGTTGAAAGAATAATAATGTTGACTTTTATATTCTTATTCGTATGGTAACTATACGTGGTCAGCGTATGGAAAATATAGAGAAATTAATAATATCTTAAACACAAAAGTCACAAGTTAGATGACCAAACTTTTACTAAGTTTCGCTTAGTCTGTTCTGGTAGTGAAAGAACTATTTGTTCGACCTCCTCTTCCTTTCTGTATATATTTATTCACTAATTAGAAGAACCTATAAACAGAAGGACATAGCTCTAGTCCTGGCATTTGGTTTTATCTAAAACTGTGTAACTTCGTTATCTGTTTAAACAAGAGTGAAGCTATTTAAAGAAGAAACATGCTTAGATCGTGTGACTCTTCCTAGTGTTTGGAAAACTAAATATTGTTCGATTCTGAAGAAGCCAGTAGAAGAAACGTTCCGTCCAACAAATTCATTGTAATCAATCATAAATATGCCTTTCTGAAACTAACTACATCGGTGAAAAGCAGAGCTCTAAAAGTAGAGAATAACTTCAATAAATAATAATAAACATTGCACCCATAAAAGTTAGAAGAAAAAAAGAAAGAATTGCACACTCCAAGTGAAATAACACAATATCACTTGACAATGCAATAATAAAAGACACAAATTCCTGTGTAAGTTTCGAAGTAGAAACCAGTGGCGTATTCTGACTTTTGAGGTTGGCCATACAATGTTATTATTATTATTCTAAAGAATTATGTCAAAATCACATTATTTGTGCATACCACACATGAATGTCCTGTAAATATAGTGTTTAAAATGGTAGACTAAGTAAATAAACCACAGCCATATTCAATCCACTAGTGGATGAGGCCTCTCCCCGAAGGGAGGAGTTGGTCTACTGTTCCCACGCTGACCAGACGGGTTGGGAGAGGAGAGCCGAAGCTCTCACTGTGATCGCCACTGTCTTTTATTCACAGCAACTCCCCAATTGTCCTCACGATGCTGGGTCAACACCGAAATTTTTGAGTCCCCACTGGGAATCGAACCCGGGACCGCTCGAACTGAAGTCAAGCGCATTACCGACTAGGCTACGCTGAAACTAATTACGATAACATTCACCAATTACTTCAAACGAAATTCCATTCTCTTGGTCTTCTTGCAGAATTCCTCGGTGACTCTGTCAAAGAACGAATCGATGCTTTTCATTTCTATGAGAAGGTCTTTCTCTATAAATATCATCGCCAAAGCCTACAGACGTTCTTGTCCTTTTGCGAGTCTCTCTGGAATGTTTTTATGCGTTTTAAGGCCGAAAATGAACGTTCCACTGACGATGTAGTTGAAGGTATAACTCTAATTAATTCGCACAGTTTGTTAAGTTCTTGAAAACCAATCTGTAGGTCATTTGAAACTAAGAAGTCATAAATATCTCCCAAGCTCTTTCCCACAATATGTTCAGAAGTATAGAGACCGACTTTCAATCGTACAAAATCAAAGAATTTACCGTATACTTTCTCTAAATGAACGAATTGCTGCTCCGGGAAATCTTCTAAAAATTTTAAAAATTTAGAACAATTAAGAAACTCCAAATAAGACATTTCTGGTAGTGAATCATAATGGTGTTGCAGCTGCAATATTATGGTATCATATATTTCACAATAAATCCTCTTGAATCTCTCCTCTACCGATAAAGAATTTTCTTGTTTTCGACGTTTTACCGGCGGATCATTAGAAAGTAAGGTGTCGCGCAAAACTTTTTCGAAACCATTGTCGCGGTTTGATGACAGAGTCTCCTCCAGTGTATAAGAATTTTTTTCGAACAATATGTAATGTATAAAGACTTGCACTGTAAGATATTAAACACTACATCGGTGAAAGAGTATATGTCTTGAAATAAATTTAAAAGAAAATTAAAATGAAAGCCATTTAACTTTGCAAGAAATCCGTCTGGCTCTTGTACATTAATACTATCCCAGTCCCCAGGAGATTCCAACATGACCTCGAATAATTGCTGGAGCTGATCTTTGCAATAGTTGGCACTAATCGCCTGGAAAAATTCCATCTCGTAACTGCAAGTCGTGGGACTTTTTTTTTTTGACAAATTTGTCCAATAAATAAACTCTCTTTGTTGAAGAAGAGAAAAAGGTGGCAAATCCATTAATGGTAACAAAGAATATGCATCAAGCACTAAGAAAGGAAACGGATTGTGATAACTTATGTGCGTAACAATGTATAAAAATCGCCTACGGAACACTTTCCCTTACCCGCGCCTTGACCCCGCTTATGTCACCAGCTAACACAACAGTTCCATCGTAAGTTTGTGCAATCAGTTTATTTTCTCACTCAAACTGTTCTAGAACTATCATAATCAGACTTGTTAACGGGGCAGCACTACGATCAGAACTAACATCACTGAACCCTAAAAAATCTTTCAACAACAACATTGTTGCGACTGTAACGCAACACAGTAGATAATTGGGATAAATTGGTTACATCCAACGTTTGATCGATCATAATAGATTCAAAACGAGTTGTTTTGATTTGAGATTTAATTTCTTCAATCATCACTGTGCCCACACTTTGTATTAAATCATTTTGAATTAAGGGAGATATGCCTAAAAAAAACCCACACACTAAGATGTCTTCAAATGATGTTTTAATCTTTCATCAAATTCAGACAATTGCAAAATTTCCACGTAATTGCCGCGGTTGCTCGATTCTTCACCCTCGTTGTGTCCACGGAAATGTCATTCTTGCTTGCCCAAAAGACATGTCACATACGTTAGTCTTTTCGAAATTTCCCTATTCTCTTTTACTGTTTCATTGTGGTTTACAATATCCTCTCGCTTTTGTTTATCAAATTGCAAGTAGATATCAAGATCTGTGGAATAGTTTGTTTGGAGATCACCATTACTCTTAAGGTGAGAATACTGATGTTCACTGCGACAGACGTAATAATAATAAATTTAAATACGCAATCCAAAATACTAGTTGTTGTGTTGTTCTCCGGAGTAATCGCTGTTGAATATATTAATAAACTTCAAGTTCAAAGCGAACAGATCTTACTGGACTGTGACATTCTGTTCATTGTAACTGGCATGTTTTCTTAAGATTAATGTTATCCTGTATATGTTATAACGGTTATCTTGTAGAAAGAGTTGAAAAATCACATGGCCATTGAGTACAAAGTATTTTATTCTCCAGGACACGCTATTTGATCCTTTGATTAAGAAGGTAAGTTGATACAATTAAAAACATAAATTTTGAATTAGCGGTATAGACTGTGTGTTGATATCTATAGTAATTCATGAGCCACGGTGAGGAAGTATCCCGTCAGGTTCGTAGGTCTTGTCTCGCTTTGAGTAGGTTTTATAATTCGACTCCAGTAGGTTTCGTTATTTCGATTTTTCATTGTTCTAAGTTGACAGTGTATTACAGTCAAGTTGTCCATAAATAGGTTTACTGGATTACTATTATTGTCCCATTGAGGTGACATTCTCTTTAAAAAAGAAATCTTTCTGCGCCAGGATTTCCATTAGGTATCTGTGAAGTTTGTGTCTGTGCGTTAGGTTAGGAGTATGAGACCTCACCGTGTGCGTAGTATTAAGTTGCAGAAATACATTATTCAAGTATAAATATTCAAAAATGAGCATTTTATTGAGTAAATTTAAATAAGTGCGTAATAACCTGTGTGTAAGGTGAGCTCATCCATTTCTCGATAATTATTGTTAATAAAACAGTGAATAGATGTTAATAATGATGCATATGCTCAACAGAGCTGTAAGTTTTCTGTAAGCATTCAGGAAAGAAAACATCAGCCGGCTCATTCTCTTTGTATCTGTAAAATCCAAGAATATATAAATATTGTGACATTTCATTAAAAAGAATTGTTGGAAAGGAATAACGATAGAGAATAAAGTAAATGTTCTGAATTCATGTTTGATTTCAAATGCCACATGAGTGGAATCAAGGAAATAATAATAATCTCAATTTCGGAAACAATAGAAGTTTGAGTGAGGTAAGCATCTTATGATTACTGTTAGTCATTAGTCTAAAGTTATAGAAAAGGTTGAAAATAATCAATACATACGTCGATTTCCATTTTACTGCAAATACTAGAGAGTCCCTGATATTTAAACTATTCTGGACAATTGGAAAGTACTGTAAGGTAAGAAGTAAAGAGTTAAGGTTCTTTGTTATAAAGTATTGTGTGAAATATTTTAGTGCTAATAATACTAATTTTTTCCCACAGTATTTGTATTCTTTGAACGTGGTTTTACGTTTTATTGCTCGTTGTTCATTTGTTCAGACGGAATAACGCTAGACGGTACAGTATTTCAGTTGATCCGAACGAGCTTTATCAGGTGGCTGGAATTGGGAAAATTCATAACGTATATATTAGGTTAGGCTCAATATTCGTCATTACATCATCGTGTCGAGTCGTCTGGTGTCACATTATTAGCGATATCGGTGTGGTCGTGGTGATTTTAAGGTTACTAGCTATTCGATATAGGATTTTCGTATATTCTCCAGAACTTTCTTTGGATTGGTGTCATATCAGAGACCGTATCCTTCGACTGTATATAACAGTTATTCGTTTCGTACTAAGTATCTCAAAGTACTACGCCACTCAACCGTCACGCCTTTCAGGGAAAGAAACTGTTATAACTTCTAACACTACTAGTTTTCTTCACAACTGTCAACATTAATCATAAGATTCCTTACGTTACAGCAATTTGACCAGCAGACGCAGTGTTTCCTCTTTGGTTAATTACCATGTCAATTTTAACCTCTTCATTAATCACGTATCTGGCCCCACTGTTTCACCTTTGTAGAAGTACAAGATACGTTAAGCAACCAGTGCTTTTCCTTGGTTTTCTTCAGCTTTATTTCACTTCCTTCCATTCTTCTTACAACAAACATCTAGGCGTTTCTTTTTCAGTGATCATGAGAGCACCATTAGCTCTCGAAACGTTAGAAGTGAGAGATAATTGCAAAATTTGAAGAGTATTTATCAACAACGCCAGTAAGTACCAATTTGCTATAAATTATATTTGAAGCCTTCACTTGATTATACTTCTAGATATTAGTATGTCAATTTTTACAAGCTGATTTATGTAAAGGAAAAACTTGTGGTAAATATGTCAGTCAGTATGGAAACCAAAGAGTGCAACTCAGATCCCCTGATTATATGGCAAGTAAGCGTAAGATGAGTAACTACTACTGTTTTATTATTATTGTCTAAATACTACATTTGGCAATTGAATTCTCTGTACACAGCTCGAAGGGAAAGGGAAATCCTTAACTCAAGGAAGTTAAAAACACCTGAATTTTCAATTTCTATTTTGAACTGCAAATTAAGAGATATTGTATTAAGTTTACTAAGAAGTAGCTGCAATTGTTGTTCGACCATGTAGAGAATGGACATGTCGCCTACGTACATATTGTAATCTGATCTGTTATAAGTTTGTTTCTTGTAAAATGCGTGGTTCTTAATGGTTCATAACTATGGGGTGTCCCAAAAGTTACGTAACTCACACTTTCACTACTAACTATTAAACTAAACACATACATATAGGAAATAGTCCTGTATATTCGGAAATTTTAAAGATATTAACAAAAGAAAACTAAACCATCCTTCGGACAGGGTTGTAAAAAAATGTTGCCAGATTTGAAGATTTTTTTCTTTTTTTTTTCTTTTTTTTACAAACTCTGTATATTTCCCCCTAAAATCCATTTACTTATCAACACTTCTCGGTGTCAATGGAGAATCTGCATGACTGCTTATTGGATAAGACAAAGAAACTCCCAATCTGAGGATTTACAAACTTTCTACAGTAGTAGCAATGTATATCGAAAATATAGTTTTTTCTATATTCGAACGGACTCTGGCAACACCCTTAGTGTGGAATGATATTGGGGGAATGTGTCTTACCTCTGTCTACCTCGCTATGCCATTTTCAACGAAAAATAACGTTGTCGAAAATATCCAGAAAAATATGATAACTTCATTACACCCAACAACTCTGCGAAAAATGGAAAATCAGTACTCCTTCCTTTCACTATTTTTATGTGAGTAACGACTGACATTTGGAACTCACAATTTAAGTTTCAGGGTTGCTGGGTGTAATTAAGTTGTGAACTTTTTCTAGTCATATTTGACATCGTTCTTTTTCGTTGAAAATTTAGACAGAGGTAAAACACATGCCCCAGTGTCACTCCACACCAAGAGTGTTGCCAGAGTCCATTCGAAAATAGAAGAGAAAAAAAATACATTTTCGGAATACACCATTACTACTATTGTACAAAGCTTGTAAGTTCTCAGATTGCGAGTTTCTTTGTCATATTTGACGAGCAGCCATGCAGATCTCTAGTGACACCGAGAATTGTTGAAACCAATTATGTAAATGGGTTTTGTGGGAAAATATTTCCATACAACATTTTTATTCTTGTAAAATAATTTTTCCGACTTTGGCAACATTTTTTACAATCGTGCCCGACGGATGATTGATTTTTAGTTTGTTAATATATATACCTGCGTAGCCTAGTCGGTAGCGCGCTCGACTTCAGTGCGAGCGGTCCCGGGTTCGATTCCCGGTGGGGGCTCAAAACTTTCGGTGTTGACCCAGCATCGTGAGGACAATTGGGGAGCTGCTGTGAATAAAAGACAGTGGCGATCACAGTGAGAGCTTCGGCTCTCCTCTCCCAACCCGTCTGGTCAGCGTGGGAGTAGTAGACCAACTCCTCCCTTCGGGGAGAGGCCTCATCCACTAGGGGATTGAACATGGCTGTGATTTATTACTTATTATATATATATATAAAAATCGGATACAGCCATTTAACCATTTTGTATGTAGGGTGATTTTTTTCACCTGAAATAATCCGTCGGTATGGTATGTTTCCTTTATATATTTTTTTGGTTAGCCATATATGATTGGTGTTGATGGTGTGGGTACTATGAAATCGTTTTGTGTACTTTCATCGCAAAGAATCGAAAATTTGATAAGAAGAATTGTTTTTGTGTCGATTGACCTGATGTATTTTTGTTTTCTTTAGTTGTGTATAACCTGAACCTGTGATTTTCTTAGGTTGTAAATATGCATGAATTAGTTTTTCTTAACATGTTTTATTTACAATTAATTTTAATAGTTTTAATCACACACACAATATAGAGCTTACCACCCTGACGTCTTCATATCTCTATTACACCTTTCCATGCAGAAGGAAATGTGCCACAGTGCATAGCAGTGACACCGTCCATCATCTTGTTACATCCGAACGTGCTGTCCTGATGCTTTGACTAAGACCTGCACTGTTGCATAACCATAAACCGTTTTCCTTACCTTCCAACACATGATTATGCAACTGCATCGAGTTACGAAAGTACTTGCGAACATTGTTAGTTTCGTATGCAGTGAGGGTTTCTGATATACAAGGTAAAATTATGATTCAGTCTTCTCCACGCCATGCATACATTGAGAATACAACTCACCCAGGATATTTCAAACGAATCACCGATATATTTCGTCCAACGTACTTAGCTTCGTATTCGCGTATATTACGTACCAAGTCTTACCGCAGATAAGAGCGAATAAGTTAATAATAGAGTACCATACCATAGACCTCATAATAGATAGATTTAGCACGCTTCCCCATCTCTGGCTGAGCACAGGAGTCCGTGATTTTGAATCCATCCGCTAGGTTGCTCTGGCATCGACCACATAATAGAATATGAGTCGATGCCAGTGCAACCTAGCGGATGAATTCAAAAATGTGGTCGATGCCAGAGCAACCTAACGGATGGATTGAAAATCAGGTGCCCCTGTACAAAAAAACATTAGTTTTAGAGCAGCCAGAAATGGGGAAGCATGCTAAGCCTATCCATTATGAGGTCTATGACCATACACACATAGATCATACAAATACACTGTTCATATCAAGTACCTATTATAGTAATCCTTATTAGTGGTGTATGATAAAATTAATAAAAAAGATTTGACATTTGTGTACAATAAATATATCCAACAATTCTTTTAACTAAATGAACAATTTATGATTATAGTACTAGTTCTAAGTACGTAGATTTTACGAGATACATTTGACCACGGATACGGGGTTGAGACTGTAATTAAGAAATTAGTTTTAGTGTGCTACTGAATTTATGCTTGTTTGCATAAACATTTCTGTTAATAAGCTTTCCAGTAGCACATAAATGTGTGTTCAACGTTGATTTTCGATTTATTTCGTTGCTTAATCGTTATTGGTTGAAAAAAGTACGTTTAATTTTCAATCACATTTCAACAAAGACGTGATATCATCGATAAGATGTTAATACGACTTGTGATCAACTTTTATTTTCATCTATGGTATAGATTTTCTTTTCTGGAATTCTTTCAAAATAAAAATTAGTTAAATAAATTTAGTTAAACAAAAATTATAATTAAAAGCTAATTGAATGCCATTAACTATTATTTTGTGTTCTTTTTTGCATCAAGTGTTCTCTTTTGGATGTTAAAAAAACAACTTGAATTTTAAACTATGACAAAGGTTTCACTTCATATGAGTTTTTCTAAGGCGACATATTACACTTATTGAGAAATACAAATTGAATAGTATAGTCATTATTAAAAAACATACGAAATATATTCATCGTCTTTAGAGTGAAATTTCACCACTAAAGTACATGATTGTTCAGATAGCCACATTTTTAGTAACGTTTATTAGTGTTTCTTTTGATGTTATTTCCCTTGATTTTCTCAACTCTATATTATCGTTAATTAAACGGCTTATTAAGGTTTCAAAAATACATTTTCTCGTGGTCCACTTTTAACGTTCAAACTAACGTTTATTTTAAACATTCAGTTGAATATCTTTTCAACCATTATTAAACGTCGGTTAAACCGTTGAATAGGTTGGCATATACAACATTAAAAATATATTTGGAAAACACGTGTTTATTTCGTCCACTACTTGACGATTAAGAATATGTTTATTCTTACCCCATGAGCAAAATGCCCTCACATGATGGTGTACCGACGCGTATGGATTTGTGGTGACTGCCTTCAACCCAATACGAATGTCTTTGCTTCAGACACAGTCTTCGTAACATAAAAGGAATAGTAAAAATTTAGCTTTCGGAAGACGCCTCCTCCATGGATCAGTGCTTAAAGTGACGAGCTACATAGGAAGTGTGCGGAAAGTCTCAGGTTCAAAACCCACTGCAGATAATTGGAAAATTGACTACTAAGTTAATATATCACCATGATAGCAAGGGGCGAAGTTCAACTAAATATGTATACCAATAGTCAACAACTATGCTCTGTTTTTGCCAACTGGAAAAAGTTGTACAGGTAGGTAAACACAATGTTAAGAACAATGCTAAAATACGTTTCTTTATCGTCCACTTCTTGACGATGAACACTACGTTTATTCTAAGCTTTGATTTCAACCTGTTTTTTAACCATTATTCAACGTTGAGTAAACCGTTTAACAGCCGGACATTCTGGAGCATATATACAACGGATAAATAACGTTTAGTACTCGTATTTTCAACATTTGTGTGCTACTGGGGTTTACTGTTTATCTCTTGATGAAGTTCAGTGGACTAATCGAAATATTGTAGATTTTAATTCTTTTGATCTGTCCTTAGTGGGTGTTATTCTTCCTTTATTTATTTTACACTAGATGAGGCCACGTGACGTGATCAATGTTTTACGTATTTACGTTCAGTCTCTAATGAGATCTCAAATTTTAAGTTTACGATAGACTCTTAATCAGTTCTTTATAAACTACGCTACCTTTGAGCTATTTCGGTTCTTTCTCTTTGTATATAGTAACTGCCCTTCTCTCCTTCATGAACATGAATTTATCGGGAAACTTTTACAATTTTTGTTTTTATAATTTATGATTTTCTTTGTCACAATGCACGATCAACTTGAAATAAAAAAAATGAAAAGAACACGCTGCCAGGAGCAAGCTGCACAATATTGTGCACGGCCCAAACGAGCTACCTCAGGTGTTGAGAAGTGTCAATGAGCAAATCTTACACCAAGTTAAAACTACCACCAGTAGAGTCAGAGGAACGGTAAAGGAGCCCTGAACAAGTGGCGAGATTTCGGGTCGACCGTTGAGCGTGACGGTGTGACGCCACGTGATAGCGAGCCTTGTACGTTAACAAAAATGGTGAGTGAACTGCAAATACAATTTCTATTGATCATTGTGAACTTTAACTATTCATATCTTATTCAAAGATTTTTTTCAAAAGAAATTTTCAACAATAATTCGTGAGCCTTCAATTGTTATTTAATGTATCTTAAAATTTCAATATAGCATGAATTCATCTCGATAACTTCTCCTAAAATGCCTTCAAGAGGAGATGCAATTCTGTAGTTGATTACCAATAGAAAACTTTATTTGCCGTTCACCCGCTATGCCAGCTGGTGACATCACAGCGTCATGACCTACGGTTTGCTTGAACTTCTGCCTATGATAGATTTAAGGTAGTGGAAGGTTTACCCTCTTGGGCTTATGAATATAATCAGATCCTTAGGAATATTGTGGAACTCACAGTTAACAGCGTGTGCAGATAGGTCTTTTCCATTTTCTTAATATGTAGATGACGATGACACGTGTTTTGAAAATGGACGATCAATATTTAAACAATTATGAACAAATTTTGTTTATTATTTTAGGGTGTTGATGGGGACAAAGTTACGGTAGTAAGTATGACTCTTGTTTTGAATAAAAAAAACTTATAGTCCTTGCTTTAAAGCTAATTTTAACAAGAGTGCTCATTTTAAACAGTTATGGAAACATTCAAAAAATCTCCTCTGTTCTTGTAACGTAAAGTAGGCGATTTCCCGAATCCTGTCTTCTTGTTTGTATACTTGTTCTCCGGTTTCCCGAAAATTTCACTGAAAACGAAATCGTAATAATTCTTTCTGCAACAATACCATCTATATTTTATTACACATACACAATTGTTAACTATCTCCATGTAGCACATATATCTTGTCATTTCAAGAGGCATTTGAGAAATATTAATTTTTAGTGCGTTTCTGCTGTTTTCACAACAAGACTTGTAAGATAACAATTACGAGGGAAGGAAAACAAAAGAAGTGAAGTGAAAAATATTATTTTGTTGTAATTACTACATACGACAGTTGTTTGTTGAAGTATGACCTATAATTTCTTAGTTTAATGCACGTGGAGAAGGATGGTTCATGTTCTTACATTTGTGGCAGCAATTCTTCCCAATAACCATGGCACTGATTAGTAACAACACACGATTGATTTCGCAGGAAAAATTATACGCATCATCAGGTGTAATAGAAGATAATGTTTAGGAAAAAAAGACGAGAGTGCTAATAGCTTGAAGTGCTGTGCTGAAATTTTAAGAAGTTCTAAACAACAGTCTACCGCAAACCGACCGCAGGAGAACAGTACATTCATGCAAAATCTTTCCATTCTAACCAAATTAATCACAACGTATGGTTTAATTTCTTTCTGAGAGTATACAATATATGCACCAACCCACATGATCTAGAACAAGGAATAAATCATATAGTTATTGTAGGCCAAACAATGGGTGTCATAGGGCCACCTTATTTAGTTGGTGTGGAAAAGCTAAAACAAATAGACACTACCAGTAAAAAAATGCCCCTTGCACCAAAAATACCGAGGACTGAAATTGGATAAGTATCCTATCCTTCCCCACTAACATTGATAAATTAAATAAAGTCTAAATTAATAATCTTTGTATCATTTCAGTTCCACCAAAACTATAGACAAATATTTTACACGTCACAAAAGTTGTTGAACCACACAAGATGAAGGTAGCGGGGTTTATTCGGTAATCTGCGAATGCGATAGCCAGTACATAGGTCAAACGAAATGCAATCTCCTAGTCAGGCTCAAGGAACATATTAGAAACGCACAAAATGAGAATCTAGGAAGCTACTCCATTTTACTCACTTCATACCCCTTGTACTTTTAACTTTTTCATAATTGATGCAATTTAACCTAACCTAACCTCAGCTAAGGTAGATTGTCGAAACTGAAGCAAAAAAAAAATACATTTAAAAGTTGAGAGTAGAAGCGATATGAAGTGATTACAATGGAGCAGCCCCGAATCTAGTATCAGGACTATATAAATCTAAATCACATTTTGAGAGAATAGTTTATGAAAGCATTATATCTATAAATATAAACCAAAATTAAATCTGAATACAGGACAGGTAGATTAAATATGGATCTCATTTATAAATAAATAAACACAATAGTTTTTATTACATTGATACACACAATATCAGTTCACTATCCCACCATACAAACTGGTACATGCGGTTAGTGCTCCGATGTGCGGTTCCACGGGCAACACTGTCCACTCTGGCGACTGATATCTGCCATCTGGGCTGTTTATATTTCAGCGCAGCACTTGAAGCTATCAGCACACTTATCCTTTTCCTCTAAACCTTACCTTCCATTACACATGATGATGTGGATAACTTTTACCGCGAAATATATTGTGTATTACTTGTTACTGATCAGTGCCATGATTAAGGGGAAGGAATGCTGCCACAAAGGTAAAAATGTAATTTCTTAGTTATCTATTTGCTTAGTAAGGCATTCCAATATGATTAATAGCGTGATTATGATATATTTGTTGAAAATAGTATTCACAACGTTACTAATAAAACTCTTTCAGGTTATTTTGGTGTATTTACTCGACAGAACTCAATGATCGTTTCATTAATCTCCCTAAACATTATCAGCAGATTCTTTATGTTAATTTGCAATTATTTTAATAAAAGCGTTGAGTTGAATGATAATAAATACACAGAGAAAGTGGCTTTGTACTTTGTGACGCGTGAAAAGTACCTGTAAGGACCATACCGATATTTGACAGACAGGCATAACCCCAGCCCAGAATAACACAACATCTTTAAATTTGTAATAAAAGATTAAATTAGAAAAAAGAACACTTGATAGAATGTATTAAGTTATACCGGTTCTTTTTGATCTGATTTCAACAAAGCTTGTACTAAACAATTGTAAATTGACATAAAAAAAAGGATCATCTGACGCTAATAATAAGAGAAGATCCTCTGATGATGAAGACTTACGAAATGATCGTTGGGTTTTGCCAAATAAATACGCAACAAATATCCAGAAAGAGATTTATTATACTATGTCAGAGGTACGTTGTGAAAGTTTAAAAATACGTACTATCATTTTATTATTTATTTCCTATTCAGGGGCCAATTCGGATTCTGAATTGAATTTGATTTCTAAGGCCTTTAGGCAACTTTGGCTCAGGTCGGATGGATGATGATGGATGGGGTAGCGTATGCTGTGCACTATTAAGGGTACCACCAAAGCCCAAGCTTGTGAACAGGTATTGTAATCTGCACGAGTAATATTAATTTACATAGAAATGATGCAAGCTCGAACATAAAATGTTTGCAATATTACAATTTTTAAATGTATTTTCCAACCCTGTCCCCCGAGCCTCGGTTCTTCTCAGCGCAGCCCAGTACAGAAAGCTGCATGCTTTGACACAAACCATTGCGCGAGGGTGCTTTCGGATAACACACCAGCAGGTCTTCGACTGTGAGATCGGTAGACTGCGTATGGACAAGGTGTAGGCAGTTGTATCGGTAAGAGCAACTGACGAGCGACTTTCTCTCTATCCAGGGTGTTGCTAAACAATACCGACAAACGTACCTGACGTGAATCCTGACATGAAAATAAGATAAAAGCATAGACCATCGAGGGTGCACAAGTGCTTCGTCTCGGCTCTATAGACTGCCGAAAGCATGAGAAAATGAACTTTAGAGATTAATATTTCCAATATCATTAACAGCAGAATTGCGGGGGCAAGGGATCCTCAAAGACTTCAGACCTGTTCTATTCAAAAATGAATACTCAAACATCGTGCAATGGGTGCGCGAGGAATTCCCGAAAGAAAGTAGGACAAAGTAGGAATCTCCGGAACGAATCATTAGTGTACTCTCGATGGTCTATACTTTTTTTTATTTTCATGTCAGGAATCACGTGAGGTAGGTTTCTCGGTATTGTTTTGCAACACCCTGTATATTAGTATTACCAAATGCAGGCTATTTAAATTTGTGATTTACTCAATACTGGTACCTTGCAACAAGTCAAATGTTGCTGATGAGAATGTAATAGTTCAATGGAAATTAACTTCTAATCTTCCAATAATTAAGAAAATAAAATTAATTAATATTCGAGGTAAAGGTAATAGTAAAATTCCTTCTCTCTCTCAATTGTAATTCAGCTGAGTCATGCCAAGTTAACCTAGGCATTTACAGGAATGGAAATTGTTGATGCGGTAATTGTATCGCCTATACGGTGTAAACTCTATTAGCATACTAAAATGGTTTCATTATTACTATTATTATTAAATTCGTCTCAGTAATTTGGCCGTTTTGTCGTTAGACAAGGAAATACTTATTTTGATTAGGAATGAATGTGAAGATACTTTTTTCTACCAAGTTGTTAGGAATTTCACAAACAAGGGCAGATGAATGGAGTTCACGTCCTCATATGTAAATAAATTTTTTCCGTAGCAACCCAGGAATCTTTACTGAGCAATCTGGATCTTAATACTGGGCGCTGTTGGTCCACTATTGGGATGATATTGACTTCATATTCTGCACTGCTAGGGTTTATTTCTTTTACTTTAATACTTCATACGTTCATAGGATGAGTACTTAATAATTGATTCGTAAAATCGTTCAGTGTTCTCATTTACAAATAGAATTGTGCATATTCTGTGTGTCAGTATAGGGCATATTCGGCGGAAATATTCCTCCGCCTTAATGATTCAGTTTTTCCACTTCGGAAGTCAATGCAAGGCACCGCTATGGGTAGGTGTTTCATTTTAATGAGAGTTTATACAATTTCGTGCATAACGAAATAATGATGTTATTCCTTAATCAGAAAGACATAAGGTAAAATGGAAAATTACGTGATTACAGGATACCAGCCTAACTGTGGTGGGGTAGTGGATAGCACGCGTAACCGGAAACTGCAAGGTTCGGGTTCGAGTCCCGATAAAGCAGTGTGAATTTTTCTGAGAATAATTTTCAACTTCACCTTACACAAGGCGTTGGTGATTAAGCAAAAATATCAGCCCGAAAGCTAGATCAAGTATGAATTTGGTTGTTGCCTTCTAATCACGGAGTTCCTGGTTCGATTCCCAGTGGGGACACAAGGGGTTAGGATCCCATACTAAACTTTAAGTTCCGTCCTTAGAATGTAATCTTTATCCAATGGAATGCAATTGCAAACCACCGTCGGTTCACCTTAACCAGAGTCTTTTGAGTCAGGACCTGCCTTCGAGCAGAACGCTTATTATCATCATCAGAACAACTTTGTGTGAACTCCGTACCCTCCCTGTAAATCTTATTACTTTTAGGTAGTGGTAGTCCGAACTGTGAATTCAAAATACGCGACTGGATGGATGAATTGGTGGAATAAAAAAAAAAAGAAGTGGGACGAAACGGAAAAAAACCGAGAACATATACACACACGGTGTTTGACCACCACAAAGCCCATATGGAATGAGCAGGGATCTAATCAATGGCCCCAGCACAAGAGATGAGGGCTCTTCCATTGAGCCACCGCGACCCCTGGATTTTGGGTTCATATTTTCGTCTGGTCCACTGTTTACTTTTAGTTTTTACTGTGAGTTTAATAAATTATTGAATTTGCTTTGTCCGGACAAGCGTCTGGAAACTTTTGGCTTGGTGGGGTGGATTGAAATCTACCCTTGTTCTTGTTTCATTATTACACAATTAGCTGTAGCCTAAATTAAGGGAATTGGGCTTGTCGAAGAGATCTGTTGTCAAGAATTGCCCCTGGTTGATATGATAGTAACAACCTTATATATACTTAGAGCAAAATTCATCCCCCGTTCACCTAGAAAAACTGAATTCGAACTAGCTATATATTGAAAGCAGTAAAACTTACAATAACGTTTTGAAACCATATTTAGTATTTTACTAAGGGTTCTTATAAAACATTCAAACATTACCATTACTATTTTGCATTGTCTTCAGAAAAAATCTCGTCAGGTTCTTGGCACAATATCCCTAATCGATGTCTCTGGACTTAACTCGGGACATGTCAGACCGTTAACGATTTGGAACATGATGTAGCCCAAAATAAGGCGTAAAATGATTTCTGTTAAAATAATTACAATTTATTATTATTACTATTGTTACATTTGATAACTGCTAATTTCTCCCTAAAAACTTTGGTAAACTTTATTTTGTATAGGCCATTTTAGTAATATTTGACTTCGGTCCGTCACGATTAAATTACTGCCATGCTTGTTGAAATCCACAAACGTGCATACCCCAGGCAGGACTCGAAACCGTGACGTTGGAGACGCTGGCCTCTCAGACGAAGAGTTCTCAACTGCTTAGTCAACAACATTTCTTTCAGGGTTGTTTAAATTTGATTAAATTTATTTTAAGGCCTTTAGGGAACATACACTCAGGGCGAATGGGTGATGATGGAATGAATTGACTCAATTAAGAAAGTAAAAGGAAACGGGAACTCCCCGAGAAAACCGACGCACACGGTGTTTGTCCACCACAAAGCCCACATAACATGAATGGAGATCGAACCGACTTCCCCTAGCACCAGAAGTGAGCGCTCTATCGCTGAACCACTGCTGCCCCCTTTCAGATAAATACCTTGGAGTATTAATTACCCCCAGACTATCAACCCTCAAATTAAAAACAGTGAATATTCCAACAACAAAGGTTCATTCATTGTTTTACTACAATTACAACGCACAGTATGTAGTAAAGCAAACAAGAAACCATGGCCATTTAGAATTGAAAAAAATTACCCTATGTCACTGACAATAAGTAAAAATTTATTATTGTTTACCTATTGAAGACTTCTTTCCCTGAAACTGGCACATTTTTCGGAAGTGGCTAGTGTCTGTGTAGTAAACAAAAGCCTCAGTTTGCAGGATCATAATTTGAGGCAATGATTCTTCGAAATAACGGACTTTCTGTAAAACGTGACTTATGCGACAAATATCTATGATACCTCTGTGTGTGCGAGAGAGAGGGAATATTACTATGGTAAATAAATGAATGGATGTGGCGGTTGCATGAGTATGGGACGTAATGTATGATTCTTCATATATAATTGACATGGAAACGTTTTACCAACTTAGTGTCAACATAATCCACATATTTGTTCCATTCTTTTGTAATCCATTATATTGTTACCCCACTTTCTTCTATTCAACCTCAATCTAAAGATTTAAAATACCCCCTGAAAACATTTTTCCTGAAATAAATTCTGTAGAAATATGTTTACAATTCTGCATTTTGTGAGAGTTGCCCTCTTCTGAATGATTTCCATTAGTCTTATTTCTAATGTTAATGTTGGTCGTTCTTTATTGATTAATTTGTGTAAAGTCCGCGATCACTGTGGGTATTATTATCACCTGTTCAATTTCCCCTGTTCTGTATCATTTTGCAACAGTTGTTTATATTTTTATTGCTTATGTCTCAATGGCTTTTCCAAATTTGTGAATTCAGGAATACTTGCTTCCTTTCTTTGTCAATTATTTTTATGTTTAGTATGTTCTGTTTGGTTGTTCCGCCTGTTCATATGATCTGAATATAGTCTACAAGTTTTCTTTTCTTTTAGTGATTCTGGTTTGTATTTGTGATATCATTGTATTTCCTTCCTGGTTCTTGATATACTGTTCCTGCTATCAGGTCCCCTCTTTTCCTATATTCCGTTTGGGACATGAGTGGACATCCGCTTGTAATATCCTGACTTTTTCATGACCATGTGTGTATGTAACAAATTCTGCACTTGGCTTCCTTAATTCAATTATTTTTCACTATATGTTTCATTTAGTGTTTAGTTCTGCCACCTGTTTTTTTTTTGTACCTTTGTTTGTTTGATATTTAATCTCCGTAACTTAGCCATTTCCTTGTCTGTGTACAATTTCTGCTGGCTATATTCAATGCATGGATTATTATTATTATTATTATACAGAACTTGCAGTGAGCTCTCATCACCAAGTTGCTTTTTTCTTTAAGTTGCACAAGCTGTTGAGCATATTTGACGTCAGTGTAAAAATTCTTGTTTTGAGAATACCAATTTTGCATGCTTATCTGAATTATAGAGGATACATTCCAAATGGTAAGAATACCTTTCCATGAATATCCAAATTAGAGATATCACATTGAAGCCAAGAAAATTTTCCACTGATGCCCATATTACAGAAGTCTTAAGAGGAGATGTAAACGTTTTCGCCACTTGGGAGAAAATTGACTGCTCTAGCCTAGTTTCCTGTTGCATAATTTTAGTTTCTGTTGAGAATATTTGTATTGAAGTGCAGCACATCTGCGCAAATTTTAGGAGCGCTTCCTCTCATAAAGCCTGCGTGACGAGGGTTCACTATTTAACAATGCGGTAAAGTTGTTTGCACCTTCTTCTTGGAAACGGTTAGGGGTTGGTTGTTGATTTTAATACCACGTGCTATACCCTCTTGCGTCACTGTGTTGAACTAGAATTATTACTGTATGTGATATATTTGCTTTTTTATTCAGAGAGAAAAAATCAAGCAATTGCTATACATATTTTGGGGTACATGATAAACTAATGCAAGCAAATAAAAGAGTAGCATAATAATGCTAATCCAGAAAGTTTTGTAACATGTATGGAATATATCTGCAAAATTTCATTAGTTTGGTGCAGACTTGGGGAGTAAAGTAACGTAAGGAATGCGTTACAGGTAACGCGTTACATTTTCAGTAACGAGTAACTGTAACGCGTATAATATTTAGAAAGTAACTGTAACGGGTAAAGAGTTACATCTTCCCCAAGTAACGACGTTACTTTTGCGTTGCTTTTTAATCTGTTGTTTGCAAAGAAACAAACACAATTCTTTGTCAAGAAGGAAATATTTTCTTAGAATTTTCCTGGAATGAATTTCCGAGAATTGCTATTTAACATTGTGGGTCAGGCCACGCTGTAGGCGATTGTGTAGATGACAAAGATAAGATCAGCACGTGATTCATGCGCGGATCCTATTGACGAACTTCGACGTGAAAATGTTCAGAAGATTAGTTTCCAGTTTAAAGTGCAGGCATATGTTAAAATACAGACATATATGATTTGATCCTCCTTTATGTTTGTGTACTACAGTGTGTAAATAAGGAAGGTGTAAAATATGATTGTGTGAGTGATATTTGACTTGTGACATCACAAATTAAAAAGAAAAAAGAACTGCGTTGCACGTGGTCATTATAACTGCAGATAGTGATAACTGCTTATATACGCTGCTGCTCAAACTGCTTAAATATGTGTTTCTGTGTGCGCGTGTAGGTATATATAGCATTACTGACTGTGTATGTGTTTGAATATGCATCAAATAAAATAATTATGGCAAAATTTTTGGTTGGTCAAGCAATGTGAAAATTGAGTAATTTTAGTACTCGTAATAGTTTGTTTTTTTTGCACCACTTTAAGATGATTGTAACACGGAAAATATCTGTATTTTCGTCATCACGTTGAATATGCTATAAGTATTGATATCTTTCTTTCTTATTGTTGTCATTTAATCTATTCTTTTGCTGTTTAGCACTTGTAGATTTTGTCAAAGTCTACGGTTTAATGTATTTGTAGGTACGCATGGGTTGAGTGTGTATATAATATAATCTGTGTAAAAAAAAAAAGGTATTTCCACCAGTTTTCTTTCCACAATTCCAATACAAGAGATGTAAGAACCGGTGCCAAAGTAACGCGTTACTGATGCGTTCCTTATTAAGTAACGTAACACGTTACTTTTGAAAGCGAGTAAAGTAACTGGTAACGCGTTACTTTTTGACAGTGGGAATAGTAACTTGTAACGCGTTACATTTTAAAAGTAACGTGCCCAACATTGGTTTGGTGTTAATAGCCTTTGAAATAAAGATACATATATTTTTAAAAAAAATGTAGTTTTGAGAAAATTGAATTGAAAGATTTACGTGAAACTATTTCCTCTGAAGAATATCCTTTCTCTCAAAAGGCACAATTTCCATATACTTCAGTGCTCTCTGCTTCTTCTGCTTCCCTCCTTCATCTTCATTGCTCTATTCTTGATACTCTTATCAGCTTCTTTAGCTCCCATTCAGACTTCGTTATTCGTTTCATATCTATAGCACACAGTATTTTGACAACGTATGTCGCCCCTGGGATTTCCATCTTCTTACAACTATTCCTGCTGAACAACCATTATTAAAACACAAAACAATGCCACATTCCGCAATTTGAACGACTTCCGATCCAGCAAAAGTCGTTTTATGACTTCGTTGCTAAATCAAAGCATTGAAACTTTCATTTGGGTTCTGGGGTTCACCATGCAAACACTTTTTCATAGGGCGGGTATCTGAAAGAGGTCTGGAAGAGCTGGACAATAATTATGGAAAACCAAACGACCACTACTAAGGAGGCCCATTCCACAGAGTCTTTAAAACCTAATTGCGAGAAGTGTACGCACTGTGTACACATCCATTCACACAAGCACAGAAGGGCCTATCTCTTTGAGAATATACAAACACGGTGCACTGACAGCCATATAGGCAGAGTACATGTACGAAAAAGGGACACATACAGTGGAAATTGATCCACTACATTCGCCATGAAGACAACACACATACAGGATATATATATCCTCTACAAACAGAATATCTGCCAGCTTATGTGAATAGAAGGTCCGAGCTCCAAGCTTTGCCCATACTGAAAAATATTTAATGGTTCATGATAGATTTTATTCTTTTTATTTATTTCATTAAAGGAAGAATTAACAAACGGGGAAAATGATGTGAAAAAAGAAACTAAAAATATAACAATGAAAATCTGTTATATTTACCCCAAAAATCCAACGGATACATGAAATCAATAATTTATTTGGAGGGGTTCCATGTGTCATAGGCACATAAAACTTGGAAGACACAAACTTGAAGAGCCATATTCTGAAAATATAGTCATTGAAAACTCGAAAATTTTGACCCCAAACGTTTACATCTCCCCTTAAGGCAAACATGTTCAGAGACGTCTTTAATGGATATCTAGATTGCAAATGTGTCATTTAAGAGAGGGAGGTAATGTATTCGGGAAGATGCTCTAAATTACACGAGGTGCCTTCAATATAAAGATACGTATGTTTTGAAAATCATGTTAACTATAGAATGTGCCATGTTGACAGATGTATACAGAGAGCCGAAACAACAAAGGAAAGAAAAGGTCTCGTGAGTTTTCGCCAAAAGTTTCTTCGTTTTCTTGGTGTCCAAAGTTTGAGTCCAAACTAGTTTTTTACAATGGCAAATAAAATGAATATTTCTCAATAAATTGTGAACGATGCGTGAGAGTGTAAATATATTACTGGAGCTTTGTTTATATGAATGAGATGGATATTGGAAGTTGAAATATGATGCCATTGACTCGACGGTGCTGCCAACCTGATAAAAAGCTTTAATATTTACAAATCGGTTTATTAGACATGTGGTGATGCTTAAGATGCTATGTTGGAAATTGTGGATAATATACGAAGTGAAGTATTATAAATAAACATTTGTAATATTTCTCTTCGTATTCCATCTACAGCTTGCAACACTGTAAAATGTGCTTTGCATATGATATTTATCATTATTCGGAGATACGAAATACCTAATAAACGGGCGTATTCCATTTATATCCAAATTACAGACATTGCATTCAGAATAATCTATAACATGTGTTCAGAATGTCATTCAGAACAAAAGCACCACGCGTTCAAAATTATCTTTCTTGTATATCCAAATTAAATAAATCCCATTCAAAGTGAAATGTAAAAGTGTTTAGAATAGTGCTCTATCGATATCCAAATTAAAAAAATCATTATTTCATCCCTGGTTTATAATACGTCTGCAATTATATATAAATATTTGAACTGTATACATGATCATATTATCTTGAATGCGACCTAGATATCCACGGAACACTAGTTTGAACATATTAATTACCCATATATACTTGAGAAGGAAACTGTTTAATTCATGTGTTCAGGAAATTGAAATTGGAATGTTCAAAAATGTAAAGAGATAACATTATCTGACCAAGGATTTACTGCAAGTAATTACGATTGAGGACGAAAAATAACTGAAACCACATAGTCATCTTCTTATATTAGCTTCTACAACAGCATTGTTGTGATAAGAATGGGGCTGGGCTTTCGATATTCTCCAGATGATTCAATCAATCATAATATATTAATCTAGGCTACTTGAGAATATCTAAGGAACAAAAATATGTTGGAATAATTTTACAAGACGTTAAGTCAGATCATTTTTACCCTGGAGAGTATGTAAAGTCCACCCGAGAGTGGTTTAGAAAGGCTCATATTAATAGTTCAAGAGATACGGAAAGGGTAATATTTTTTTTAAAATGCAAACTAACATATTTCATAGTAGAATATGCTTTATTGTCCGTATATAATAAAACAATGACCAATGTAAACATCTTTGAAGAAGTTACCATATTTACACATATGGGCATAAAACATCCTTCCATCCATCCAAGTACACCCATGTATAATAGTACTTTTCGATGGCTTTTGGTGTTTAGTTGATATTTGTGCAGCAAGTTTTCATCTGTAGTAATACCTCTACATTTTCTGGGAGATATGAAACCAACAATGGGCTCAAAATGGTGGTTTCAGATCTCCTTCACAATTTTCAAACTTTTTTTTAAAAGAGAGGTGTATAGGGTGAACTCTGACCTTTTTACTTTGATCATCATTTGAAATCAGCTTTCCGGGTGTAAAGTTTATTACCATTTGTAGTACAGACATTACCATTTAGTTAATACTACATTTAAGATATTATCCAAATACTAGAAAGTGAAGAAACATTTCCCGCTCTCGTTCTTCTTATCGCTAGATTGGATTTTCTTTTTTTTGTTATTAAACAACATTCAACTCAAGAATGGTGAAACTTATATTAGAAATTTGACAACGATAATATTAACCTACCTTTTCCTTAAAGTAAGGATTTTAAAAATACCACTGATAATGTACTCTTTGTTACATTTTTATTATAAAACATATTTCTATCTCGCATTATAATGTCATGGTTGATTTTAGAAAACAAAATACAATTAAAATGGTGAAATAATTCGAAATTTCAGTGTTCAGTCTGTGATATGTTAAGGCACTGGAAAGTAATAAAAGGTAATCTAATAAAGAGGACGAGGAATATAGGACTAATCTAAACTATAATAACACAGTAATTTTAATTGATTCGTTTTTAGCATTTACTGATTTATTAAAAAATATTATTGTGAATTGTCCAAGTCGTTTTTGAAAAGTATTAACTTTGCAAAAATAATGAGGTCTTACCGTTCACATATATATTTATATAAGTTGGAAACATTTCTTAAAATAATATGAGTTAAGAAAAAAAGAATCTTCAAATAAGTTAGTAAGTTAATTACTTACTTGGCATGTATGTAACATTTATTTTGAATACTGGATTTTATGAACACTTAAATGAAAATAGTTTGACGTCATGTTTGGTGAGAGTGTGGCTTAGAATATTATTTACAAGCGGCTCAAAAATAATTTGGAATGTACTAGTAGTGCATTTTAACTCTAGCGGACACTGTTGACTCCAGAACACTTGTGCAAGATATAGTATAGTCAGGGCACTTTTTCTGTACAAACGCACAACTGTAATCACTCGATATTACAGAAAAAGGCGCATTCGTAAAAATCTGCCAAACCATAATATATTTTTAAAGTGTAATAGCATTTATACAGAGCGATTAGAAAAGAATATAATTATTTCAAACCAGTATGCTTAACAGTACGGCGCTCTCTGTCGGAAGATAACATTGTCTAGTTTCAATCAATCGCCGCTAGATTGCTCATGCTCCATTTTTTGTCTTCACGACCCCTTTACGATAAAACTGGGGAGTCAGCAGCAGAAGGCGTTTTGTGCCCTTGAGTATGCGAAGTGTAATTCAGTGGTTACAGTGCAAAGATCAAGTACCAAATCGATCCTCCTTAACGAATGAAACATTTTCAGATATAGAAGTATAGATAGTTCATAGATACTGGTTGTTTATGTAAATATAAAGAGCCGTGAAAGACCGAAGAAAATGTCATGAGAAGCCAGGTGTTTTCTAACGCAGTTTTTCAAAAAGAGAGCATTCCGCTCGTGGAGCACGTATTGAGAATCTCTAGATAAACTTTTGATATTCGTACGTACGTGTAAAAATTTTGAGTTTGAGTTTGTAATTTTCTTGTGCTATTTCTAATTTTTTAAAACATACCTGTTTGAAGTACGTATATATTTTTTTTAATCACCCTATATTAATGTACGATGAAAGCAATTTGTACAAGTACAATGCTTTTAGTAATTATTTCTTGAGAAATAATTTAACAAATTTGTACACCACATTAAAAGAAATATTTGCGAAAATGAAAGCTGTCAATCAACTATGTTGTATACTTTCGTTAACCTTGTTTCTAAGTAATAATCTATTCATTAGCTGATAAAATAACAAAAAACATTTTCGAACAGCAAAGTTAAATTTGAATCTTTAAGGGTCAATTCTACAATCGACCACTAAACTTCTAGTCAGCGCTAAGTTGAGGCCAACTCTCATTTTGCGTACTCTCATTGGTCAAAATCAGACTTGGCTTCAACTTAGCGCTGACTAGAAGTTTAGCGGTCGATTGTAGAACTGACCCTAAGTTTATTTACCTATACTTTGTTTCCAAGAATAATTTGAATAAGCAACCCAAGTAAGTACTAATGAATCGTCACATGATATGAGAAAGAGAATTAAGCAAGCTCCCTATTGAACAATGTTACGTTATAAACATCAGTAAAGGAATATATAGAAGACAGTTGATCACGTATATAGTATGCAAGAATATTTGAAATAATAGGGCCACTTTTCACAACACTGTTATATCAGTTACTAAAATTTTTACTTTTTGCTTTCTTTTAATACATTTTTATTCATTATTTTCTTCTTGACTTTCCTATTAATATAGATAATAACAGTTAAATATCTGCGTAACCTATTGGTAACTGTTCCTTCTTTTGTACCCTTGCCTGGTAATTACCACTGAAATTCACGAAGACATCAATATTATAGTTACATGTTATTTTACAGGAAAAAGTACTGAATCATGTAAGATTAATTTGTACATTATAAGATATTTTCAGAACAAGACCATTTTTTATACACATTACAGAATTTGGGCGGAAGATCTTTTGCTTTTCTTTGTCTTAAATAATAAAAAAAAAGAAGAGAAAAGTGATGATTACATTTCGATTGATAGAAAAGCGATTTTTTTTCGTATTTCATAAATGTTATACAGTAGTTGTGGCAAATTCATTTCGCTCTGTAGTTTCGCTATATTTACATAACTCTCATACGTACGTACTCTGAACTTCAGTTTGAGAAGCTTGGGTCCACTTTGTGAGTACACGAGGTTTGAATAATTCACCAAATGTTGTTCTAAATTGTCTGCTCATGCAGCAGTATAATATAAAATTAATAGCACTATTGAGAAGCGCAAATATGTCCATAATTTCTCCTAGTACGTGGTAACAACGCCTGAAAAATTTGTGACCGTGTATACCACTAAGAAGGGCAAGAATACCTTGTGGAAATTCTGTTACTAGGAACAAAAGCAAAACGGCTAGTAACATCTTGGTTGTTCTCTCTGTTCGTTTGTCAGATTTACTTACTTTTCTGTCGTCGCCATTAGCGAGACGACATTGTTCGTTTAGTTTTTGTTTCCTTCTGTTAGCACGGTAGAGGGCTCTTATCAGCCAGTAACTGATAACAGTTAAGATCAGGCACGGTAAGAGCTTAACAATAACACTATATACCCAGAAATGAACATTATAAAATCTACGATTATGTTCTTCAGCTAAATAACTAAGCCCCATATAATAAAGTACAGTAATTTCACGGCTTTGAGAAACACAAGTAGCTTTTTTCACTGCAAACAACATATAGGACGGAATACATACAATAGGCGGAATAACGTAAGACCAAATTACTGCTAGATGGCACCTCTGAACGGTACAAAGAACATGGCTCTTTTGTGGATAGCGAATAGCTAGATACCTCCAAATAGCCAAAGCTAGAGTTAAACAAATAGATATTGTGTGTAGTATTTGTGTAAAATGTGCATGAAAGAGTACAAAAATAGCTAATCCATACGCAAAATAATCATCATCTTCTTTATCTCTAAGAATGTACATCATACAAGAGAAAGGGATGTATTCCATCATGACTAACATATCAGCAACAGCTAATCCAGTTAAGATTTTATTAATTGGCGATATCATGTCTTTTCGAGTAAGAACTATTACATTCAGAATATTTGCAATGGTTCCAAAGATACAAACAACAAGACTGAAGTATCCGTGGATTTGTCGATAAGCCAGTCCAATATCTCGTAAACTATCGTTGCAGAAATTAGTTGACACATCTTTCTCGCTATCGTTGCAGTAAGGAACGGTTTGCTTTCGTCGAAAGTTTGTGTTATTTGCGAAAAAGCTCAACGAATATTCAATGTCTTCTTTTGTGACATCAATAGCTCCCAGTACCCTTAAAACATTCTCCGGAAGATCTTTCGGGAAGGAATTCAAGATTGATACGTTAAGTTTAACAATATCTAGTGTATAATTCATAGTTGTAAATTGTTCCTTTATCTATACAATTCTCTAGGAGATAATATTACAACAAAGATAATTATCTGTTATCGTTTTACATAGCACGTTAACACAAAACGACATAATGAATCACAACAAATAAGATCCTTTGCAAATATCTATACTTTTACAGGGAACTTATGTCTTGTACAATTAGAACACATTTCTTGTAAACTTTACAGTTAGGTATATTAAGATAACAACACCCAATCACACATAAAACATCATTTGATTGTGATTTGTCAGTCTTCAACTCAGCTTATTCCTGCATTTGATATTCTTTAAAGAAATCATTTTTAATTCTTCTTGATAAGCAAACTATATCGTTGTGTTCTTCTCATTTCAGACGGCTACTATGTATCAATTTCCATTGTCACTAGTTATAAATAGAACTTGACTTCACGAGACGATTCAAACTAAGCCTTCACTGTGAATTCATCACTTCCTGAGTAAGCTGAAACAATGGAGTATCTGGAAAGAAAATGAAATAAGTAATTAACAACGTGAATGAATTCGAAACTTTGTCTAATACACTTCGAAATAAATTAATAGAGCATGTTTTCTTCTTTTATATGTAAGCGGCAATGTATCAATTCTATAAAATCTGTGATGTTTAAATAAAATATTATATGGAGAATCTTTCTACTTTAGGTTAGGTTAGATTGGATTTTTATTCCATACTTCGCCAGGGATTGTATAGAATGCCATATTTAATACATTGGCGGTAACATATATAATAAATAGCAACGTTCAATAAGCGAACACACATATATCATTATTAACATATACAGATGCACTTAATGAGAAAATCAACTTAGTAGAAGAATGCCTGAATCCAAAACAAGAAAGAAAAGTCGATGTGAAAATGGGTCTAAAAAGTTCGTTTTCTAGATACAAGCTGTCCAACTTTGAGCCAGACTAAAACGATAGATCTATGAAAATAATATTTGGTGTAATTGGATAAACAATATTGCCGATCTGGCACATGATTACATTTTTCAAATAACACTTTATTTTTATTTTTTAATTGTTTGGTATCATATACTCAAGGCGAAAGAATAATACGTAAAGTGTATATTATAGTGTTGCTGACTGTTATGTACAAAAATTCATATTCGAAATAAGAAATAAAAATCTTTTCTGTTCACAATTACCATAGAAAATTTGTCTGTACACTTACTAATAAAATTGAGAGTTATTGTCGGAATACACTTTTACGTGTCACTTGAGTTAAGGTATACGTTAGTAAGCTTGTGGAGAAACTTTGTGTGGTTATTCCCTATATAGAATAACAATATGCAGAAACACCCAGAAATGAATAGTTTTCAAGATATAATGCAGAATTTAGGATATTGGACCTCATGTATTTTCCACAGTCTGAAACAGTGCATTGTGTACTTCACACACGATGTTTATTATCACTATTGAATAGCGTAAACTAATAAACCAACACAGTTTTATAGGGGGGAAATCTAACGTTATATGAAGTTGGCAACACCATCAAGAAAATTACACCAAATTTTATCTTTCTTGATCTATTATCTTGATATAAATTAGCTTCTAGCAAAGCATTGTAACTTCAGTCTACCATTTCTATTATTATTTACAGAGAAATGTATTTTATTTAGCAGTGTAAGGGCTCAAAGTTGGTTCTCTTACACTTAGAAAACGAAGAATCGGTCGAACCATCTTCATATGAATGTTTTCTTGTTTAGGTCTCTGGTCTTGTTTCTCAAGTTATTAATTGAACACCTTGTGTATCTTCGTAATGAATTATATCTCTTTTTATTTAACTTAGACCAGTAAACACAATCACTTAAGTTTTTTTACTATGTTATGACTTAATGATGAGAAAATGTTTGTTCTCGAAACTTCAAGGTTGAAATTTCTGGCACTTGGAACGCCTTAGTAAAGCCTTTATTCTAAGTTCTATCTTGTCATGCATGTGGTGGGACTGAGGGAAACCACAGAAAATTTTAGCCAAGATTAACGGCGTAAGAAGGACTCGAATCTGCGATACCTTGCTAATTATAATTTGAAGTTAGAGATCGTAACCACTAGACCACCAGGCTGCGTACTTTCGTTCCTGGTGACAGTTACATCATAAGGGTAATGTAACTGAATCCCTGTTTGTAAAGGTCATTTACATAAGAGGATAAATGTAGCTTCAAAGCTGCTAATAAGAAAACAAAGAAGGCAGCGGCTAGAGCAAAAACGCAAGCCTGGGATGAGTTGTATGACGAACTTGAACCACTAGGTAAAGTGAAGAAGCTGGTTATCGTTAGCAAAAATCAGAGACAAGGTAACAGTGGTTATTACCCATATTAGGCAAATTAACGATGACCAAGAAGTAGTGCTTACCGTTGAAGACAGGATCAAAGAGAGATGGCCGAATATTTCGAAGCACTCCTAAATGAAGAAAATCCGAGGAAAGTTTTTAGCGATGGAACTCCAAATCTTGGACCAACACCAAGAATAAGCCGGGTAAGTAGAGAAAGCATGAAAGAAAATGAAGACCGGAAAAGCTAAGGTCCTGATTGCATACCAGTAGAATCATGGAAGAGTTTGGGAGCAAAAGACATATCTATTGAATGGTTTGATGAAAAAAAAAAGAAAACAGAAAAAAATTCCGACTCGATGGAGGGACAATGTTATTGTAGCAGTTTTTAAGGAGAAGGGAGATATACAGGATTGTGGAAACTATAGAGGAATCAAACTAATGTCACATTTGATGATTTTAGAGAAAATTGTAGAAGGAAGATTACGAGAGGAAACTACAATAGGAGAAGTACAATTTGGTTTTATGCCAGGAAAAAGTACAACGGACGCAACTTTTATAATAAGACAAACTATGGAAAAGCATCAGGAAAAGCAAAAAGGATTACATAAAGATTTCGAGAAGGCCTACGACAGAGTAGAACGCCAGGAAGTATGGAGATATATAAGGGAGAAAGAGTGCCAGAGAAATATGTACATATAATCCAGGATATGTACACAGAAGCTAGAACTCAGGTCAGAAGCAGTGTGAAATTAACGCCAGACCCCTGTTATGGCTGGATTACACCAGGGTTTAGACTTACGTCAGTACCTCTTCAACGTAGTCATAGACGTTATAACTCAGGATGTGAGAGATGAAGCCCTATGAAGTATGATGTTTGCAACACTATCAATATGTTGTACTATGGAATACTAACAGGACAGAACTTGAAAGGAAAGTAGAGAGCTGGAGGAAGTCTCTGGAAGATAGAGGCCTAAGGATCAGTAGAAAGAAAACGGAGTATCTTGAGTTTAACGGAGAAAAAAGGGAGAAGTGATGTGGCAAGAAGAACGATTGAATAAAGTAAAAGTTTTAAATATTTAGGCTCATCTGTTACTGGAAATGGAGCTTTCGACTCGGAAATAACACACAGAATGCAAGATCGATGGCAAAATTGAAAGAAAGTAAGAGGCGTTCTCTGCGACCGCAGGTAAAGAATAAAGGGATGGTTTACAAAACAGTGGTTAGGCCAGCAGAAACATGCCCAATAAGGAAAGCGCAAGAAAAGAGATTAAATGTTGCAGAAATGAGAATGCTACTCTGAATGTGTGGGATAACAAGAAGAGACAAAGTGAGAAATGTGAGAGTGAAAAGAACAATTAAGGTTGTAGAGATATCCAAGAAGATACAAGAAAGAAGACTACAGTGGTATGGTCATGTAATGATAACAAATGACTGTAGTCAGAAGAGTGATGGCAGTCGAAGTGGAGGACAAGAGAGGTTGAGGGAGGCCAAGGAGGAAATAGATGGATAGGATCAAGAAGTATCTCGGGGAGAAAGATCTGTCAGGGGAAGAAGTTCAGGAGAGAGCTTTGTGGAGATGACTTATCAGAAACGTCGACTCCCGTAGGTGGGAGAAGACGGAGAGACAGAAGAAGCATGTAGTACAAGACAAAAAATAGATCTTCAGGGAGCTGAAAATAATGCTTTTAAAACTTTGTAATGGATGATTCGTTGTCGCTGTTTGAAATTTCAATATCTCATTATTTGATGTTAGCTCTCACAACTAGTTTTTAAACAATACGACATGTATGAGTTACACCGTACTTAATTCTGTATCGAGCATTCCTTACATTTGCACAGAACATGCCGACAATATTGTGGTATCTCCAGTTTGATGTGTCGCCATTGTGAGTAGAATAAAATTAAAAGGATGAAACTAGCACCAGAAAAATTTAAAATCAACAATATCGTACTTAGTCCACTGAACTTCGTCGAGTGGTTAAGATAAAATTACTTCGGAGGAAGAGGTGTGAACAGGAGTGAGGTGTTTAAAATTAAAGCTGAGTCTGTTCCTAACTTCACTTTTGTCAATATCAGCTTCTCCGTAAGTACATGTTTACATTTGCTAACCATTTGACTAAGTTCAATAGACTATATGTAATATTGTGGATTTTTAAAAGTATAGAACGCTTCTAAAGCAAATCAAAAGAATACCGCATATTTTATTTTACGGATCATTGCTTTATATTTAAACTCGATTTAATTAAATTTCTTTGAACTTGTAATTCTACAAAAATGTTTACTCAGACAATTTATAATTGCATAAATACAGAAAATTAAAAACTGTAAACACAGTACTGTATGTAATTATATTGAGGCCTTGTATCCACACTTAACTTAATTAAAATAAGCTGACAAGGCTATCACATTTAATATTATTTTAAAAACACACAACCAGGGGCGCCCATGTTGTGATTTTCAGAGGGGGGGCAAGGATAAAACGATAGTTTTTCTATGGTATACTAAAAGTTATTAAGAGGTTACTCACGAGGAGATTTAACTAACCAACTCTATGGTTTATGGAACTCGCAAGTTCATCGCCGCAGTAACAAACGTTCGCCATAGGATTCTATCCTAGGCAATATCAAACCAGTTTTCATCACGAACATCTACATCTCGAAGATCTCTTTTAATATTGTCCTCCCAACGACGTTTCGGTCTTCCCAATGGCATCTTTCCATCCAGCCTTCCAACCAGGATAGAATATAACCTTCGTTTTTCCCCATCCGAGCTACATAGCTTGAACACCTTAGTCGTCGCGATTTCATTATTTTTACAACGTTTGGTGAATCGTACAGTCCGTGAAATTCTTCATTATGCATTCTCCTCCATTCTCCAGTCATCTCGTCCCGTTTCGGCCCGTATATCTATCTCAAAACCTTTTGTTTCAAACACCCGTGATTTATGTTCATCTGCTAGGGTCGTACTCCAACTTTCGCAACCGTAAAGTATTACTGGCAGAATAACCGTTCTGTATATTTTCAATTTCAATTTCCTTGATATTAATCGCGATGTTAGAAGTTTTTGGACTGAATAGAAACATGCGTTGTCCGATACTAAGCGACTTTTTATTTCTTCCGTGGCCTCACTTTTGCTTGTTACGTATGCTCTCAAGTATTTAAATTTGTTTACTTTCTTTATGACCTCATCCCTAATTCTTATGTTTTTATTTTCTTCATTCCCTGTGTTTCGTGTTCGGCTTGTTATCTTGTATTTTGTTTTCTCTATGTTTACCTGTAGAACTATCTCACCGCACGCTTCTACTAAGACATCGGTGTTGCTTTGTAGTGCATCTATATCGTCCCCTATTAAATCTACATCATTCACGTATACGAACAGTTGTGTTGACAAATAAATAAAATAAAATATGGAAAAAATATATAAATATTTTATTTTTATTCTAACTTGCAAAGTATAATTTTCTCTGGCTAGGGGGGGGGGGGCAAGCACCCCTCCCCCTTGCCCCCACTAATGGGTGCCCTTTCAGCCAGCGTAACGGTTTCAATGTTCTAACAACATCTTCCTCAGACGACACATTAAACCACATTTTGTGGAAGATGTTAGAACATTGAAACCGTTACGCTGGCTGTGTGTTCTTAAAATAAAGTTGAGTGTGAGAGCCTTGTCAAATTATTGTAATTATACAGTATTGTATGAATTTCCAAGTATATAAGAAATGAATGGCATGCTTGCATGGATATGTTGTTAAAAAAAGTGTTCATAATACTTCCCTAATCAAATGCAGATACATCAGATAAGTTATAGAAAGCCTTAGATAAAATCTACATTTCACACCCACCAATCAAAGTTCATTTATCCTTTACGTGTCTTTCGCATAAGATATATTCAGCGTAATATAACTATTCTACGTTTGCACTTCGTATGAGCTCGTGTTGCTCGACTGGATTGAGCAATATATTTTAAGGAATCATTTTTGTCAATGCACAATAGACCAGAATACTCAAGTATCTGGACAAACTAAGATAGCACGCAAGTTAACATCAAATTTCAAATAGTCTTAATTTTTATTTGCCGTGAGAAATGCGCCGCATGAAATTTGCAACAAGTTTGATTGAGGTTTGACGTTTCACATGTCGTAAATTATTAAAATTCTATTATAATTAATACATCAATAAATTGATTAACACATACAGGGTGGTCCGGAAGTGGGCGTACCCCTAATTGGTGTTTTCTGACGGTTTTAGGTTTTACCCACATTTGTTTGGTAATATTGCTTGGCATTGTCTGGCAACATTGCTTTGCATTGTCTGGCAACATTGCTGTTCATGTTTATTTGTTTTCTGTTTGGTAATAGTTATTTGCAGTGAAGTTGGAATAATCAACAATGTGTGATCAAAGTCCATTTAGCATTGAACAAAGATTAGTTGTTGCGGTTTGGCTTCATGAAAGGCGTCACACAGGAGACACCATGGAAAGTGTTAAAGCGAAATTTACAGACCGCTTTGGTATTAATCCACCAAGAAAAGCAACAATGTTGGGGTGGGAAAAACGTGCATTTGCTACGGGCAGTGTGAAAGACCTTCTGCGAGAACTTGGCGCAGAATTCAGCTGTGTTACGACATGAATGGTGCTCATACCGATGTTTATGACTCTTAAGACTTCAAAGTAACTGAGTACAGACATTCTACCATGAACAACACTATACTGTTGAACCTAAAGGGGGGGGGGTACGCCCACTTCCGGACTACCCTGTTTAATATAACTACCTACGTGTAGATATAAAATTATATTTATGATAAACTTGAAAACCTACTAAAGGGCATTTGCTTTAAGGTTAAGTTTTGCACTTTATGATATGAAATGCACAACATTAAAGTATACGTCCTTCTGCAGGTTTTAGCGATTTGCAAACGATTCACGACCGCACAATACGCATCTATGCCATGAATATTAAGAAATAAATTGATCCACACAACACCTTATCATTCACAGCGTCCAGATCATGGGTCACCCGCTTGAAACGATCACACAAAATAGTTTCGCGCAAGATTACACATAATGATGAAGCTAGTACGCGAGTCGACGTTGATGTCGCTGCTGTTCAAACAACTGCCACAGATTTTGTTCATGACATCATGTCTTTCATTGCAGAGCACGAGTTGACTCCACAGTAGGTCCTTAATTCATATCAGTCCAGGTTTGATAAAGAGTTCCATTCTGGCAGAACTCTTGCCATGCAGGGCAGCAATCTAATCTTTGGTGCCATGGGTTCAATCGCCGCAACGTCGCATTCATATATGATTATGCCAGTGATTGGAATGGATGACACACTGCTTCCACACATGTATGATCTTGTTGCGGAGCCAAGTGGGCACTTTTCAGCGAGCATGGCCGCTGAATTCCCTCATATGAAAGCATATGCATATCGTTCAGCAAATATGACCAAACATGATTTGTAAATCTTACTGCAGCAAGTTTTGTGGCCCGATCTTCAGGGTTAGGATCGTGTTTTGCTTTGGTCGATTCGTGGGCTGCAAACAAGGATGATAATCTTTACAACAGGACAGTTCCTACCGGTGTTGAGTTATATAAGAAGCTGATTCCTGCGAAATGTACAGGCCTTGTACAACCTGCTGATGTGTTCTTCTTTCGTCCATTCAAAAACATGGTGAAGTTCATCACAGTTACATTGGTAGACTTATCCAGCATTAAAGTGTGGCAACGCGAGACCAGCTTGCTTTCATCCGCTGTGATCACTGCGATAAATGTTTGTGTGTTGACCACGCATTCATTCGTGACCTTCACGTCAACTGCAGATAAACTACAACGGGTGAGTATTATTCTCTATTTTCTCTCTCTATTTGTATTCATGCGCGTCCGATATTCACGCATAACTATCGTTCACCCTTTTCACGCATGTGTCCACCGTCTTCACTATTGTCTTTCGTGTTACTTATTCCTTTTTCTTGTGCCTGAATTGCTATCTTGTGATATATCCGATAACTCAACTTTCTGCAGAACTGGCAACTCTGCGTTCCAGATGGAAACCCTGTTTATGGTCTTTCCTAGTCCTTGATGCCCTTCTTATGGTTAGTATGTCCGTTTTGGTTGGCTTCTTTCCCTTTTTGCAAGATACTCACTTTCACTGTCATTCCTGCCTTTCTCTAATTTTGCCGCCATTCAATGTTTCCTCTTCCCTTACTCCGCTCCCTGTGGTCCTTAGCAGTTTAAATTTTGGTGATCTCCATATCTTTTCATGCTCAATCAGATGCCGTATGTGTACATCGGATTTACGCGACAACCATAGGGTCCTTTACTTGTGTGTGTGTGTGTGTGTGTGTGTGTGTGTGTGTGTGAGATAGAGAGACATTAGAGACGAACAATTATTATTATTATTATTACGTAGTAATTACTTACTTGCCGTTTTATTTAATATTACACAATATTGGAGATACATGAGTGTATTTCAAATATATTCCGTCTTACACTAATGTGTACGTATTGAGTTTAGAAATTGACTATGTTCGTAAAGAGATTAATTTAACATCAAAGAATGGGGAGTTGCGCGATGCGATATTGCAATATACAGAGGGAGCAATCCATGACTAAGATTCGACAGGTAGTTAGTTGTAAATCACAAATTAGAAATTACCAGGCAAAGTAGTTACCAGGTGTATGCATACGTTTTTGCCGGTTTTTGTGGTAAAGAAAACATAATTTTCAAGGGAAATTAATTTTGTTTTATTCAAAATATTGGCCATCGGTTTCTACACATTTCGTCCATCTTTCAGATAATTGATGCATACCATGCCAGAAAAACTGCCTGTCTTTTGCGGCAAACCATTCGTCGAGCCATTTTCCAACGTCTTCGAAATTGCTGAAGTGCTGCTCTGCGAGCACGTGCCCCATTGATGCGAAGAGGTGATAGTCAGATGGGGCCAGGTCTGGGGAGTACGACGGGTTTCGGAAGAATGTCCCATCCAAGCGATTTCAAGGTGTCTTTCACTGGTTTTGCTGTGTGAGACGGCGCATTGTCGTGTAACACAATCACTTTGCCATGTCTTCGGGCCCATTCTGGTCGTCTTTCGACCAATGCATGATTTAAATTAATCATTTGTTGGCGATAGCGTTGTGCATTAACGGTTTCGCCGGGCTTCAAGAGTTCATAATACACAATACCGCTCTGGTCCCACCAGACACAAAGCATGGTCTTCTTGCCGAAGCGATTTGGCCTTGGTGTTGAAGGACCGGCTTCGCCAGGTGAAGGCCTCGATTTTCTCCGCTTCGGGTTTTCAAAATAAATCCATTTTTCGTCACCCGTCACAATTCGATACAAAAAGGCTTTTCTTTCGTGGCGTTGAAACAGCCTTTCACAAGTGACTTTGCGATTTTCCATTTGACGTTCATTCAAATAGTATGGGACCCATTTACCCAGTTTATTGATCTTCCCCATTGCTCGTAAACGTCTGCTGATTGTTTCTTGTGACACATTTAATGCTTTTGCCAATTGCTGTTGAGTTTGAGTTGGGCCATACACAAATAACACCTGCAATTGCTCGTTTTCGCACATTTGTGGTCTACCAGAGCGCGCACTGTCTTTTACATTGAAATCACCACATTTAAATTGTCGAAACCATGTCTTACATGTTCTAATCGATGGAGCGTGTTCACCATATGTTTCTACCAGCACACGATGACTTTCAACAACCTTTTTCTTTTGATTGAACAATACGTGCCGCAAATGTTCTTTTTCAGGCACAAACTTCGACATGATCACTGAACGATAAAACAAAGACGCTAGTGTTTGGCGGACTCAACTTGTGTGTGTTTGTAGTTTCATGTCTGACGAACAAAATGACGTATGTGTCAAATGAATACGCTGCGTATTTTTCGCTGGCGCCATCTCTTACGTAAACCGGAAACTACTTATGCATACACCTGGTACTAAGCTAAAGGAGTGTTAAGTACCAAAGGAATTGCATAGCGCATTATTAGAACAAGTTTAAATTAAGTACGGTGAAGTACTGTGTATATCGGATTACAGAACAGAAATATAGTGAATTATTACCTTTCCGTATTCGTACTGGAAACAATAGTTCATATCAAATTAAAGAATTTTCCACCCTAAATTAGGTTGTGAGTCATGGAAATGACATGAAGTTGGGATTGGCAGCGGGTAGACGTGCGATGTGGGTGAAACTTTTCGGCACTGGGCAATATGGACAACCAACCTAATTGACTGTTTACAGGGTTTCTCTTGTTTCACCAGGCGAATACCGAGATAAAACTTTAGATAAGGTCATGGCCGATACTTTCCCAATTCTTCGTTATCTTAGACTGTCCTAAATATGTCTACAAGTCACAAAAATTTAAACTTTTAAGAATGCGTGTAAACGCTGCAGCAACGATTTTTCATTGTTTAACCATTTCCATAATAGTATTTACCATTTGGTTTCGACGACCGTTTTGAACATTTAAAATTTTTAACGTTGTATCTCAAGGTTGTGGTAGAAACAGTTTCAACAGTTTCAGAAGATAATCAACAACAAGATAAGTGAACTTTCTTGGATATGATAAGCTATCAGAGAAACCTATTTCTAACTGGTAAAAATAGCTAGGTTAACTTCACATTTGACATGTCCTGGGTTTCATCCCAGGGACGGATATCCTGAGTGAGATTGTAACAGGTGTCCTCGGTTGCTAGGTAACGCAATGTTGACTCTTTCCAGTGTGAACATATGTACTCCACAAAACTTCGTATTCCGGGAATATAACGAAGGCAATAGGAAATACTTATTATGTTCCCAATCCGACCCGAATGTCAACGACCGCAGGACTCCTCAGTAAAGGGATATCACTGCCAGAGGAATCCTGGGTACAAACCACAAATATCCCACACAACATATGAGAAAATTCACTGATATAGGAAGCGCCGAATGGGCATTCACTAGTCAGGAATCTTACTCAATGTTAGAATAGGAATCCATGCTTGATGCTACCTTTTTCACTGATGAAAGGTATATTTAAAGTGATTTGCACAATCTAACAACAGTTACATACTCGTCCGGGCCATTGAATAATGTTATATATCTTACAACAAGTATACAGGTTATTATGCACGAACATGATTAAACATGTTACTTACTGTCCTTTACTTTATATATTTCCTTATAAAAACAATACCTGAGTTCCTGTTAGTTAATTATAACAAGTCTTCTATCGTTAGGTCCACTAAAAATACTAAAAGTCATTGGGAGTAAGTGACGAGCGCGTGAGCCACCTATATATCACTTGCGCAATGAACTAACATACACTCTCACTCACTAACTGCCACTAGTTCCATGTCAGCCCGTAGCAAATATAGTAGTGGGCTACATGGTTATATATGGCGCTCGAATAGGCTTAACCATGGACAAACACCATCTATTAGGTATATTAGGACCACATAACACAATTAAAAGCTGATTAATTGTTGACACTTGTGCGCATAAAATCATAGTTCAAAATATAAGTTTATAAAAGACAACACTGCGTGATACGATTTGGGATATAAATAGTCCTTTTCATGTTTAAATAAAATTATTAATATATATATGGATGCTTAAGTCTTTTTCTCTTAGCACTTGTCATATAATGGCGCATATTAGTCCGATATAGGGATTCAGATTCACTTTACTTCTTCCCTTCTTAACTGAAATGCAACGTTCTTGCAACGATATAAAACACATACATACAACCATTTTACATACACATTCCTTAGATTAACTACGCTCAAACAACGAACACATATCCATATTGGTTCAACATCAACTTCGAGAAACCTGAGCATTCGAGAGAGAGTCTTCTTGTATAAAGTCGTTCTTCATCCTTATATCAAGGTACAAATAACAGACTGAAAATAACATGTGATGCTTACTCCTGACAAACACTGAATTCCATATTCAATGTTACGCGACAAACGATGAGAGACAACGGGAATTAACTGACACCCTCTATCTGGAGGTTTATAGTCAATAGACTGCCATCACATGCATACATGAATTACAATCAAGACGGAAAGCCATTAATGGGTTTCTTCCATAACTCCATTGAGCCAAGGAGAAAGTGAGCATCATTTCCAAAGAAGGATTTACCACCGTCGATGGATACTAGGATTCCATTTCGACTAGCACAGGAGTCAGGTAAATACAAAACCTTCCTCAGCGAGTACCTCGCAACATATACTTTATTCCCAAGGCATTTCCCATCTATGGAGGCAGCAGTAACAAACAGTAGCCTACTATCCAGGGATATCAGACACCACCTTATCTTTATCTATCGTTTCATCCCAACCTACAGAGGTTCTACATAGTCTACGTGTTAGGCTCAGAATAAAGTGACTTCTCGTCGACAATACTGTCCCCATGTCGGTTTCTTGAAGCCGACGTCGAAATCAATTTCCCAATATGGAGGACAAGAATTCACTGTCATGAACTTCTTCTTCTTTTCTTTTCTTCACAACAGCAAGTTCAGGATTTCCTTGATCCCTGCCACGCCTCATTTCGGTACTACATTGCTTATGACCATCTTCCTCCTGGATGGTTCCTCTGTATCGCTGATTTTTCCTGTTCCATAGTCTATACTTAGAATTAGGGATGGCAATCCGCTCGGCTCGAGCGGCTACTCTAACACTCGAATCGAGTCGTCACTCGAGCTTGACTCACTCTAACCGAGTCGCAGGGTGAGTCTCTCTGAGCAGCGACTCGGATCGACTGAAGCACATAGTGAGTCTCTCTCCGACTCGCTCGTCGCTCGAACTCGACTCACTGTAACCGAGTCGCAGGGTGAGTCTCTCTCCGACTCGAGCAGTTCTGAGTTCCGACTCGACTCGACTCGAGCAGTTCTGAGTTCCGACTCGACTCGACTCGAGCAGTTCTGAGTACCGACTCGACTCGACTCGAGCACCTACTGAGCGCCGACTCGACTCGATTCGAGCACATAGTGAGCGCCAACTCGACTCGACTCGAGCAGTTGTGACCACTGACTCGACTCGACTCGATTAGGTACTGAGCACCGACTCGACTCGACTCGAGTCGAGCGATTCGTTGACATCCCTACTTGGAATTACCATTCGCTTTTTCCTTTAAAGTATCGTCTTGGCTGCCTTTATCTTCGGTATTTCTCTGAGGGTGGACTTCATTAATGTTGGAACGACGTCCTGCTGGAGGCTCATTATAACTTTTTCTTCCGCCTTCATCTTTAGCGAATGTCTTTCGTGCTTCAAAAGTATCAAATATAAGCTCTAATCTTCTAATGGTTTCCAGTCTCTCTGTTAAATTTAAATCGAGCAACGAAAAAAGTTGTCGTTGATAAGCCGTAGGCATTAGTGGAATAAGACTGTTGCAACTATATTCCTCACTAACCCGAGGATTCAAGTCTCTTATGAAGCAAAACCGAGAAGTCACAAACTGCTCAACACTATGATCGTTCTTCGGATTGAACGGTATCGTTCTCAACCTAGTCAATTTGGCATAGGTGTTTTCTTGAAATGATCGTAATCCTTGAAACGGACTTGGGTTGAATTGCACCAGGAGAGAGCTGATTTCTGCAACTCGAAGGGTAAGATATCCAAATATAGTTCATTGATTTCTTTGACCTTATCCACTGCTGGATTGACCTTTAGGATCAGTGACTGTAAAATTTCGGCGTAACTGCGTTGAACTTCTTCTACCTGCTCTTTAATTTGTTGCTGTGATGAATCCATCTGCGCTATAATTTTTTGACTGTGATGAATCCATCTGCGCTTGAAGTTCCTTTTGGGATAACCTAATTTCCTTTTGGAATGACTGCATTTGTGCTTGAAGTTCCTTTTGGGATGATTCCATTTGTGCTTGAAGTTCCTTTTGGGATGACTTCATTTGTGCTTGAAGTTCCTTTTGGGATAACTTCATTTGTGTTTGAAGTTCCTTTTGGGATAACTTCATTTCCTTTTGAAATGAGTCCATCTTCTTCAATAACAGGGCTAATATTTGTTCTGTCGATGTAAGTGCAGACCCCGAACCAGGTACGATTCGTTTGGTTTTCTTTCCAGAACAGGAAGAACCCCAGTGAAGAAAATGCACCCCAACCCCGACGGTCCAATTTTTGCCGCCATCGGCCCGGCGTCGGAGATGTGACAGTCGGGAAAAAGTCACATTTAAAGGCGGTCCACCGGCGGCCTGATGCCAAATGGGGGCGTTAGGCAAAAATAATTGTTGTCAAAGGGCCTAAAGAACGAAGCTAGGAGTGATCTTACTAGCTTAAACTGATCCTTGCAGTGTACCAATCACACCAGGACATTTTGTGGAAATGGTTGGCAAAAGGGTGGTAAAGCTTTTTTGCATCCCTTGTCCTGACTATGGGGGTTGGGATTCGGTCGGGACTGAGGAAAATGCCGACCATGTCCTAACAAGGCGGGAATATGACGGCAAGAATTGTCGAGAAGAAGGCGGGCCACCGACTATCTGAGACAGTCAGCAGAAAACAATTGCAATTAAAATCAGTGATAGTCACGATACATCTACAATAGCCATTAACTTCTTCATTATATGGATTATATGGATTGAAATGTGTGCGGCAGCATTTGTATTGGCCGAATTCTGGCCGAGGGCTGTAACGCTCTAATATTAAAATATAATTATTACATTAAAACATATTTATCTCTAAATTTCATTCGTCTTATTACAGAAATCTGTACCGAAAATATATATATATATATAAAAATACAAAGCAAGCAAATACAATGAAATTAACTACACTTTTCATGTTCTCGTTTGCATGTTGAAAACGTTTGAATTTTAAACTATATTTCAACGAACACTTAATTTCGTTAATAGGGCGTTAATCTGACATAGATTTCGCTTTATGTGTGTTTTCTTATCCGACATATTACACTTATTGAGAAATAAACATTTAATAGTGCAGTGATGATAAAGGTGTTGAAGAAAAACAGCTGCATGTAAAAAAGAAAAAAGGAAAGTATTCTTTATTTTTATTTGTATGTGATGGTGAACAACGAAGAGGAACTTCAGTCTAGACTTCCTGTTAATACAGATACTTCAAAAGAGCAGCAATCTCACAGCGTGGATCCATGGATGAGTGGATAAGACGACAAGACGACGAGCTACCAAAGAGAAGTGCAGAAAGTTCCTGTGTTCGAATCCCACAGCAGCCACTGTAATTATATATTGTTGGAAAATTAACACCGTAAATCATGATGAGAGCAACGGATAAAATGAAACTAACTGTGTGTGTATACGAATAGACAGCATTCATGCTTTTGTTTTGACCAACTAAACACGTTTCTTATAGCCAGTGTTGGGTTAGGTACTAGTTTTTTGTACCTAGGTACTAGGTACTGACCTTAAATTGTACCTAGGTACAGGTACAGGTACTGTTAAAAATACCTAAGGTACTTTTTTAGGTACTTGACACAGTTACTGCTAAATAGTGCTAGAAATGATATGAAGAACTAAGGGGATGCTGATTGACTAGAATATTACTCCCATATCTTTACTTGTAATAAAAAATATTATTATTATTATTATTATTGAACAGAATAGGTTCAGCCAAAGTGTGCTGTGTTATCTAAGCATTGTTAAAAAAAATACGGACGTTCTCATGCACCATACTGTACATTGATAATAGATACAGGAATCAAAACAATGGAAGGCGTCAGAAAAAGCAGAAATATAATTACTAAAATGATAAATCATTAATAGAAATGCCTTTCTTCCACATAAGTAAATCTTTCACCACGCTTTTAATTTACATATATTTTACGTATTTTTTCGAAAGGACATTCGATGCTGAACATAAGCGGCGTCCATTTGTTTCTTGATGCTGTATACAGGGTGGTAACGTAATGCACAGACATTTCGGAGGTACATGCAAATGAACTGTAGAGGTTCAAATCAGGGATGGTAAACGAAACCAAATTGAGAATTTGGTTTCGGTTTCGAAACAGAAACCAAAATATTGTTGTGGAATTTGGTTTCGGATACAAAAGAAACCAAAGTACAAAATTAATTTGGTTTCAGTTTCTGAAACAAAATGTTTTCAAGAAAATTTGGTTTCGGTTTCGGTTTAACTTTCTTTAGGTGTTTTGGTTTCGGTTTCGAATCAGAAACCAAAATATTCTGATTGCATTTGGTTTCGGATACAACAGAAACTAAAACACAAAGTGAACTTGGTTTCGGTTTCTGATGCAAAGTGTTTCAAAGATAGTTTGGTTTTGGTTTCGGTTTAAGATTCTTTAGTTGATTTGGTTTTGGTTTCAAAACAGAAACCAAAATATAATTGTTGAATATGGTTTCGGATACAACCGAAACAAAATACAAACTTAATTTTGTTTCGGTTTCTGATACAAGCTATTTCAAAAATAATGTTTGGTTTCAGTTTCGAAAGTGAAAGCAAAATATACCTGTTTAATTTGATTTCAGATACAACAGAAGATAAAATATAAATTAATATATATTCGAACCCGGATCTTCCAATTGATGGACATATATGATATTCATTACACGACCACGCCACGGTCAATTCTCTGTGTATATACTACTGAGGTCAATACTCCTCACACCTTGGCCTTTTCCCAGCGCTAGTGGACTGGTTATGAAATCGAAGTACTCCATATGTTTGGATATTTTTATTGAAGAATTTGTTCTATAAGTAAAGTTCGATTGATTGATTGTTGTTATTAACGTCCTAAACGAGCTGGTAAGCTTCTAAGGACGGGACCTACAGTGTAACGTGGACTCCGAACCACTTGTGTCCCCACCGGGAATCGAACCCGGGATCCCTTGATTACAAGGCAGCGAGCGTTACCACTCATCCACGGGGAACACAAGTGCAGTTAGAAAGAATAGATGTTATTCCCTTGTTCACAATAAACCTGTGTTAGGTAAATATTGAAACTAACACAGAAAAATTGACAACCGCTGTGACCTAAATTTAAAAAAAGAAGAATGCTATTAAGGTAAATGTAATAACTGTGATACTACTAGTAACATAACTGGCAGAGAAAGTAACGAAGCAGAAATCGAATATTCGAATAGTGCAAGCATTAGCTTTGAGGCATCTTAGGCTCCGGCCGACAAAATATGATATTTTATTATGTACGTGCGAAAACTATCCGGATGCTATTGCATTAGTGATTCCGTCAGACCCCCCTACTTGTAGGGGGATGTCACTCCCCAAATTCGTCCATAGTGCTGTTACCGCCCATATACTTCATTTTATCATATTCCCAAATTCACGACAACCCCCCCCCCCATTTTTAAAATGTTTGTAGTCAAAAATCGATAGAAACCGTGTAAAACTCCACTAACACCCCCCAATTTTGTTTTTACAACCTTCCGAACAGAAAATCCTGGCGGAATCCCTGTGCTACATACTTTTGGTTGAATAAAAATGTAAAAGCGAGGAAGCAAGCACACATCCGTGTGATTAGGTTAAAAGGGCCTATTTGTTAGCTCTTCAGATTTTCTGTGATCGTTATCACGGCTTGCTCAGGGATAGAAAAAGGCAAAACGGTGTGTCTTTGCAACGCTTGGCAAATTCTTGTATCATTGGCTGTGAGTGATGCACCTCCCCTTTTGCTTTTATCAAAGCCAGTAAATGGTATTCTGAATTCGCTGTCATTACCTGGCAGGGTTCTTCGTTCAATGGGCCCTTCACATGTGTAGCTTACGTCTGTGTGCAGAAGCACAGCTTACAATCAAGACGAAGTATGGTGATAGCCGAGGAATACCAGCAAATGAATTTGTTCGCAAATATTATCATTACAATGAAGCCACAAAGAAATCGAAGTGCTCTATTAATAGCTGTGGAAAACATATAGCATTGTGTAGATGATTACTAAGTTTATCAAAAACGTCAATCACACTCCTACAGGTACAGCACTAATGCAATATAATAAGTCAATGATTTAATTTCAAGTAAATTCTCGTTTTGAATATAGTGTATGATTTAATTGTAAGCTGTTAAGTTTTATCTATTTATTACCTTAATGTAGTTTTTACTCAACCATTTTCCTCGTGAGACTATTGAAATGTCTTCTAGCCGGCGCCCCACATAAGAAATTTTATTGTTTATTAATAGTCTTTACGCATGGATGACTCAGGCCGGGATAGGTTAGGGAAACCATACAAGAAGCAGTAACCCAGGGTCGAAGTTGAGGGTACCATCTCGGCGTTTGCCCAGTGTGACGGAAGAAAAAATGAAGAAAAAGCTTGAAGAGGATAGTCGGCTATTGGCTTTTTTTGTTTATTGTCCCTTTGCATGAAATAAGCTGCTACACCTATACACACACACGCACAAACAGAGGAGCACACACACTTAATTGAATTTGAATTTATTTATGACCTTCTGGCATATCAAGCTGGGATAGGGTGGGGGGAGAGGATGTTGGAAGGTAGTTAGCCAGGACCTATTTAATAGGTACCATCCCGGCATTTGCCTGGTCTGGCAGAAAAAATATCAGGGAAACACCTACACACATGTACCCCCATATACATATAGGGTGGTAACGTAATGCACCGGCAAACTTAACGGTGTAGATCACCCCTCCATCTTGGTACGCACTTTCCATTGATTTACATGGAAATTGTTTTACTCGTCTTATATCTTTCAGGAGTATACTTTTAACTTCTGTATTCGCCCAGTTTACCGTCATGTTCTCTTTTACTCATGCTATTTTATAGAAATGGAATATTTTACACACGAACAGTATAATTTCCCGTTAACATATTGTGATTTATATAGCAAACTATTAATAATACATTATACTGTATAGATTTAGATTTTGTTTAAATACAATTGTTATTTTATTCTGATTGTTGGAATGAAAAGATTATTGTTAAAAAAAAGTTACTTTATATATTAAAATTTACAACACAGTTTTAAATTTATATTATCATTATACTTATATATTTGAAGAAACTTCAGAAACCAAAACTATACAAGAGTCAAAATAACCACCAAGACACATTTTGTGAAAGCAGAACTTAAATATTCTACTTCCGAGAGGCATAAAATGAGTAAAACAATTTCCATGTAAATCAATGGAAAGTGCGTACCAAGATGGAGGGGTGATCTATACCGTTAAGGGATGATACTACACCAGAAAATAAAAATAGCGTCTAGGTCAACCAGAAGAAAATTAAGCCTCGTTCCGGAGCTACAGGTTGCCCAAAGTGTGGAAGAATTAACTTTTAGAGCTTCATACTTCTAACACCACAAACAGCATTGTTGATGTGGCATGGTGCCGTAAAAGATTGTCTGCATAATTCAGCAATGCTTATTTCAAAATTGTGCAATAGGCGCGCAAGAGATTTCCCAAAGGAAGTATGGGATTCTCAGGAATTCTCTGTGTACAGATGGGTCAAAATGATCATAAATGAGACGGCTTTGCACCAGGAAACATTAATTCGTTTTCGACAAGTTGATATCTTGAGCAGATTCCATATGCCGTACGAATAATGAAAAAGGACGCTCCTAGAGCAACGACGGTTTTCCGTCGTTGTTTTAAGCTATTAAACTCGAAGGTTAATTTGCAAGAGCAACGACGGGACGGCACAAAACTTAGTGTAAACAGAATTTTTGAGTAAACAGTACTTTTGAGTATGCCCACCGCATACAGGGGGCTGTGCCCCCCATCCTGCGGCTAACGCCGCCCAGCTCCCTTAGTACGCACCCTCCCCCCTTGCACACATCACAACTTTTATTAAATTTCCTTTTGTGTATTTACATAAAAAACTTTAATTTTCTTTCAAAAAATATACAAAAGGTCGACGCCAGGGTTTGAACCCGGGACCTATGGATCAGTTTCCTGACGCCTTATCCACAAGACCAAACTGCAGCTGCCGGGCTGAGTGCTTGTCGCTGTTACTTCTGTAAATTGCACGGTTGGATGCCGGTGATTACGTATGTCATGTTTACTCACACAGAAAGTCTTTAATTCACGCATGAATTACATGAATCATGAAAGGCATGATTACACTTCAGAAAAATTCCAAGTATCCCCTACTTCCTATAATAAATCCCTTGCGCACCCATTCGACGATTTTTGAATACATGCATTTATAAATAAAACAGGCTTAAAGTTTTGTAAGAATATCATAGATTTGTAAAGTTACCCTCCTATCCCCAACCAATTAATATTTAACATAATCGTTAGGGAAGAATAGGAAGTGTATTATTTTCGTTAGGGAGTGAACGATAACCTGGTTACGGAGTCAGCAAATGTCGGGGTAAACTTCACAC
>JAGDQP010005081.1:34657-80692 GCA_022664845.1 Lepisma saccharinum | reverse complement strand
AATACACAGCCATATTCAATCCACTACTGGATGAGGCCTCTCCCGGAGGGAGGAGTTGGTCTACTGCTCCCACGCTGACCAGACGTGTTGGGAGAGGAGAGCCGAAGCCCTCAACTGTGATCGCTACCTCTTTATTCAGGTAGCTCCCCAATTGGCCTCACGACGCTGGGTGGACGCCGCACAGGCAACACCAGTTATATATATTTATATGGGAAAATTTCGAAATTTATTTTAACAGTGTCACCCCCTATTTTTTTTTTTTGGTTACTTAAGCATGTGTATAAAATTTCATGAAAGTATTTTAATATTTAAAGGTCACTCAACGCTCTCAAACTTACAGCTACGTTTACGTTACTTAAGCATTACATGCGGAACTCAGCGTGTCCCTGGATCAGCCCAACTTTTTCTCTTTGCGGTACAGTTTTCACACTTACCGGATGTATGACCTCCGGATGTATTTACGACGTATTGTAAAGTTTAGTGATGATATGTTTATAGGTCTCATATATAGGGTGCGTGACGAGTATATTACATTGGGCGCTTGTGACGTCATTTGACTTTCGCATTTTACCTGAGATTTCTTCTCAAACCTAGCGTTTATTACAATTATTTGACATTTGAAAACAAGATTCAATGTGTAATACACTTTAGGAATCATGATCACACTCTGGGAAGGTAATTCTATTAAGACCCTGGTCACTATATTTCTGTTCTTTCCAAGGAGAACTCGCTGAGGGACGCTCTCTCTTAGATGAGATTATTTTCTAGAAATAAATTTTGGAGAGAATCGACGGAAAATGCGTACGAAACAGATCGAAACTTGTTACTTAGAAAATATTACTAACAGTGGAACATGTATTATCAAAGCAAAAATCATGCTCCTGAGTTCTTTGAATTATATTTGCAATTGGCACATTAAATAGTTTTGCAATAAAAATCAAGTGAAATAAATGCTTAAATGTGCTAGGCATTGCTTAAATGCTTACACAAGACTATGTCTGAACCACTTATTTTCAGATACAGCAATCAACAATCACCCCTTTTTTCCAGGCAGAAAAAATGCTGCGCAATAATTTTACTTTCAATGGTAAAGCATTCCGCTCACATGACTTTGTCCACATTGAAGGGACCTGCTAAAACTGGCGGCATTACAGTTGGGTTTTTGGTGTGACATTGTTCAGATCGCAGTTAACATCTCGATGTACTCGCTATAGCTTTCGTGTGTAGTGCATGTTTAATTGTTTTTTCTCGTATTATAATTTCAACGAATGTTTTCAGTAAGTCATTGTGTTATATTTTACGCTGTTGTGTGTTGAGTTATAAAATGTCTAAGAATAAAGGACGTGGTTTGTGGTTGATTGGAAGTACATTATTGTCTATAACAGGATGTAAACTCCCTTCCAAGCGGCAAGTACTTGCAAGATTTCTTTCTTCAGTTGCATTCCGAAGAAAAATTAACAATTCAGGAAAGCGCAACACTGAACACTGAAATTCTCCCATTGTGAGAAAAGGCTCGAATACCCACAAAGCAGGATTATCACGTTATTGAAAAAGGAAAAGGTTTACATAACGAGTGGCAAAAACTGAAGAAAAATTATACACGAAGAACAGAAACGCAAAAAAGAAAAATGTGTTTGTGGACGCTCTTGATGATATTTTGGATGTGGCTCATGCAGAAGTTCTTAAACTTATTAAAATTCCAGAAAATCGCGAGTTTTTACTGGCGTAGAGGGAGAAAGGCAGACGAGGAACGATGGTAGGGGTGGATACGAATTGACAAGGCAAGAAGAAAGAAAAAAAGAAAGAGATAGGAAAGAGGAGCCCAGGATGAGAAACGAAATGGATACGCTTTCAGCAAATGCCTCAATCAACAACAGTGATGATGATAGTGATAGTTTATACGAGTCGGCCAAAAATAGCGACGACTCAGATTATGCATGTCCTACTTCCCGAAGGCTGTTGGTTACAAAGAAGCCAAAGTTGTGTCGACCAGCCAACATCATTACACCAGAGCTGTCTTCAGCACTGGATCGTGCAAAAATCAGCGACAGAAATGCTACTCATGTTTTAGCTGCTGCAGCGGAAGCTTTGCGCCACAGCTCACGAGAAATCTGTGTTAATAAGGAATCTATTAGATGAACACGCAGAAGGAACCGCAAAGAAATCGCTAGTGAAATTTGTTCGTCTTTTCCATCTGGTGGTCCACTTACAGTGCATTGGGATGAGAAGTTGTTACCTGCTCTCACTTCTAAGGAATCAGTTAATCGCATAGCTGTTCTCGTTCCTGGGAATGGTGACACGAAACTATTAGGAGTGCCTGCTATTCCAAATGGAAGTGGTGCCTCCCAGTCGGAAGCTGTTTTTTAAATTGCTGGAGGATTAGAACTTAACAACACGTGTGCATTTCATGTGCTTTGACACAACACCATCTAATACTGGGTCACAAAATGGAGCTTGTACCCTGCTGAAACAGAAAATGCAGAAGGATTTTATCAGAGTCACTTGCAGGCATCACATAATGAAACTAATTGTGGCTAGAGTGTTCGACATGGTTTTCGGTGCTTCAATGGGTCCACACATAAAACTCTTTCAACGTTTCTCTGAGGCATGGAACTCAATTGACAAGCTGAAGTTTGACACCTGAATCCAGGACGAAGTTGTCGCAGCGGTTTTGACCCCAGTAAAGTATGAACTTATATCTTTGTTCAAGCAGAATCTTACACACACTCAACCCAGAGATAATTACAGAGAACTTTTACAACTTGCTCTCATATTTCTTGGCCAAGTTCTTCCAGGAAGTATCACAATCTACGTTCCTGGAGCCTACCATCGTGCATGGTGGATGACGAAATTGATTTATTGCCTGAAGATGTATCTTTTCCAGTCAGTTTCACCTTACATCCCGTGAGCTGAACGGGCTTCGCGACTTCAACATATTTGTCGTTGCAGTGTATTTGAAGGCATCGTATTCCTCTCCTCTTGAGCTTTCAGCTCCAAGGAATGACCTGAATGTCTTAAGATCCTGTGCATTCACTCCTACAAGAATATTAATGCAAAAATTGCAGAAGCAGCAATGCACAGTTTCTCACGACATCTGTGGTATTTGAGCGAACCACTTATTGGTTTCAGTTTTTTTGATCCTGAAGTTCCCGTAGCAGTGAAGAAAAACATGGTTACAGCGCTATTTAGGGATGGAAGAGAAGGAGAAGAACTCGTGCCCTTAAGATATGAGGAAACCACAAAGGATAAAGCCCTAAGTGACTTCATTTCCAGGAACACCAGAAAGCTGTTTGAAGCACTGGAGATCTCTACGAATTTTTTATTAGAAAACCCTGGAACATGGGAAACGAACGATAGTTTGCTTCAGGTTCGAGAGCGTGTGAAAGCTCTGCATGTTGTAAATGATCTGGCAAAACGAGGAATTGCATTGATTCAAAATTTCAATGGAAAACTGACCAATCAGGAAGATCAGTCCCAATTTCTTCTCGAAGTTGTAGAGCAGCACAGAAAAAATTTCCTCACCCCAAGTAAATCCATTCTCAGTCAAAGCATTTTTGTTTGTTGTGTTGAATATACTTGCGCAAACTTAAATACTTAAAGTATATACATTCGTAAAACATAAATAGTACTAAAGGATGTTTCCAAACATATTTTTAAATTTCATAGTATTTATATGTGAATCTTCACATTTTAGTGGTTGTAAGTGAATTTATGGCTGCGTTGAGCGACCACTAAATATTGTGTAATTGTTTCAAAATTTTTGTAGTAAACATTTGAGATAAAGAAATAAATTTTGACCCTGAGACCATTACAAATACAAAAGTGAATTTTCGTTGCCACTCTAATATATATCTATATAAAGTCTTACCAAAAACTTCCTGTTCGAACCGGAACAATTCCCTTCTGAGAACTTTAAACATTTAATTTAAGATAAAATAAAATAATAGCTAAGCAAAGCAAATACGTTTTATTTAAAAACTATAAAAGTTTTTAGTTTTTAAATAGAACGATTTTGCTTTGCCCAGCTATTGTCTTATTTTACCTTAAGTATATAAAAGTAAAGCTTTGATATGGAAAATAAAACATTTAATATTTTCGCGAGGGGGTCTGGAACGGTCCCCACCCAGCATCGTGCTGCAATTGAGAAGCTGCTGTAAATAAAAGACAGTGGGTATCACAGTTGGGAGATTCGGATCTCCTCTCCAAACACGCCTGGTCAGCGTGGGAGCAGTAGACCAACTACTTACTTCGGGAGAGGTCTAATCAAATAGTGGATTCAATATGGTTGTGAATTATTATTATTATATCTATCTATGAATCTAGTCTATATTTCTATTCATCCAATCTCTATCTGTATATTTTCCTTTAAAAAAATATACCAACAAAAATACTAATTTATGAATGAATTGAAGCAAGGTAGATAGCCTTAACAGCTAAGCGAGGTAGAAGTCAACAATTAAATCTCACTTCCTTTGAAATATTTGTTGAAATTAAGCTAAATCTAAGTCTAACAGTCCCAGATACGATGAAGAACATAATTGGATGCCGAAACGTTTTAAATATGTTCAAACAGTGGTGCGTTTCTAAAAAATTAAGTAGCCTGGCGGCGAACGTATTTAGGGGGATTCCGGGGGCCCGGACCCCCTCCGGAATTAGGATTCTTTTTTGTAAAATTAGTATAGGCAAAATTGTATGTATTTTACACAAATTTCACACCCAGAAAGAGTTTCCCCCAAGGCGCTGGACCCCCGGCTCACGAAACCAACTTCTAAAGTCTGGCCTGCCTGGCACCCTACAGCTTCTGAGTTGTATTAACATTATGTAGCCTGTTAAGAATAAAGAAATAATAATAAAAAACAGGTAAGGGTGGGGAGAGAATTTGCAAAACTGAGTTTGTATTTAAATGAGGCTTGATATATTACAAAAGTGGAATTCAGGGCTGCAACTTACAAAAATCTTTCAAATGTGAAAAAGCACAGAATGAATCACAGTGGTGGGTACTACACTACTGATTTCTAAAATTGCAAAAATATTTGCTGGTCCGAGGAGCAAAGGGAATGTTTGACCATTGTTGCGTAAAAGGAGAGAAAGAAAAGTATTAAAAATCTAATTAATAATACAAAAAACACGTTCTTCGATTGACATCAGGCCCGTAGGGAGCCCGTTTACTTAGGGGGCAATGGCGGGGAGGACGTCAAGGAGCAACACAAAACTATTTATTATTTATTATTGACGAAATTTATAACAAGGTTGTAGCATTTTTTACAAAGAATATACTGACAAATATTACAGTACAAAATCATATATATATTTGAGGAAAATTCGGTAACACTATATTAAATTATTTGAGAATTACAGAACCCTTATCACAAGCAAGTTATGAGATACTTTTATCTGTAAAAATTGAAGAAAAAAACCAATCCTACCATAAATGAAATAAGCAGACATTTTTTTAACGTTCTTTATCCAACCCCGTTAGGTAGGTTTACCCCGTTACTTAACCTTAGTTATACTTTGTGCTAAATTTCATGTTACATTTTAATTGTAATACTTTTCTATTGGTCGGTGTTGTAATAATACTTTGTTTATCTATATATTAATATGTTATCAGAATGTTACTTATCCATATATTTACATGACTGTATCTCATGCATGTATTGCTCTTGGATATACATTGTAGAAATAAAAAAATAGTAGAAATAAAACAATATTACAATAAAAAAAAGTTTACGCGAGCACTTCGCAAACTCAGTGACCAGCTGGTCTAGATCTAGTGCTCGCAGAATATCTTTATTATAAGCCAAGAGAACGAGGTCCGATTTTCATTCCTGTCCCATGAAGAGGCGTTGGGGACGAAGGAGAGCCGTTAGATGTGAAAAGGAATTTTCCACCGTGGCCGTGGAAGACGGAATAATTAGAGCAGTTCCTGTAAGCATCTTTAGGCCCGGAAAAGCCTCACCAACTTCCTAATTTGTTCTGCGAGCTGCTCCAGAGATGTGGTCTTGCTCATCAGTCGATTTGACAGATCTAATTCGTGCTTCAAATTCTGAAGATTTTTGCAATGGTCGTCTTTGTATTTCATAACATCGCACAGAGGTTCCAAATTTTCTTAACTTCTGTTATCACTTAGCAAGTGTTGAATGACTCCGATCACAGCCGTCCCTGTCTCACTAAATCTTCTGCGAATTTCTTCAATGGAGGGATCGAGAACTTTATAGAATAATCTTTTCAGCTCATTCTCGTCTTCCTTTCTCTTTTCCAAATTTATGCCTTCCAAATCAACAACCGAATCAGCGAACGTACTGGCGATCGTGCATTTGCATTTTAATGGTGGCTGAGCCAAAGTGTTCAATGCATATGCCTTCATTGCATCATCGACATGATTTCCAAATACTTCTACGCCTTGTCGACAAGATGGAGTTGTTCCGTTACAGATTCTATTAACTTCACAGCAGCATCAATGTCCAAATCTCTTCTTTGCAGCAGTGCATTTGCCGGTTTTAGATATCTAAGCACCTTGAACATGAGTTCCGCAAGGAAGCAGAAAGTCTTAGTAGAGATTTGATGCAGTAATCCGGTAGCTTCAACTTTCAATGAGGCAAGTTCTTCGTGGGAAGTTTGGATTGCTATCAGCGCACTTAATATGTGAATCCTGTCGTCATGAATCACTATGACTGTGTCTAGATGTCCAGTCCAACGTTGTTCCAACAATTGCTTTAAACTCTTTCCTACGTATTCTGTTGCAAAGTGTCCTTTTCTGAAAAAGCAATATAGTTGTTGACAAATATCGAAGAACTCAATCAGTTCAGGAACTGATTCAATTGCTCTAGTAGCAACCAAATGCAACTGGTGATTGAACTAGTGAAAAACAAAATATTTCCCTTCAAATCCTCAGACAACAATGCCTGTACTCCCCTTTTCTGTCCGCTCATGACTGGTGCTCCATCGTAGCACTGCGCTATTATGTTTTCGGTTGTGAATTCTACTTTCCTTAAACAGTCTAAGATCTTGCTTGTCCAACTTAGCATCACATCTTTCTTGTGCTTTAAAGTTCACAAGATACCTAACTGCAACAGACAAATCTTCGATTCGTTGCTTGTCTCTGGTTTCACCTGCAAGTAATGAACAAAATGTGCTTTCGTTCGCTACATTCACTATTTTCCTCACAGCAGATTCTGCCATGAAATGAATTATTTCATTCTGAATATCCGGACAAGTGTACTTTGCATTGGCAGAGTTGGTTTTGACAATTTCTTATAATTTCGGATCTTGACGAATACTAAATTCAAACAGATTTAAGAGCAACCCACTTGAAGGTTCTCCGGGTCGCTCACACCCAGAATCTCCCCTGAACAACAACTGATTTAAAGCCAAGAATTGAATAACTTCCATCACACTTTTTACATAGTACCTATTCTTCACAATTACATCACTACACACTTGTTTCGTCCGAGTCCTCACATTTCAGTTGCTCCAATAATTTTCTTCGTCTTCCCCGCAAAGACCCAAACAATTAGCTGCTTCATAGATTGTTTATAAATATATGAAAGCAGGGGAGAAAATGCAATGTTGTTGCGTTTATACTAAACAAAAACTTCGTGAATTTTCTTTCAGATCGCTTTTTCTTTCATTAATCTTCAGGTTTAGTTAGAGTCATTAACGTCCAAAAATAAAAGTGAGAAACAAAAATGCTGAGCACAAAGCACGTATAAATGTGAAACTTACAAGAAAAGCTGTATTTGTGCCATTGAAATCGGAATATATTTTTTTCATTTTTTATAATTGAAATAGAAGTTTTTTTTTCTTCAAAAACAGCCTTTGTCAATCTGTAACGAAATTGTGTACTTTGTATTTTGTGAATAGTTTATGCTTTCTTGCTGTGCGAAATATAAAATTGTAAACAATAAATATAATCCTGACATCTTCTTCTAGAACAATCAGAAAGTATCGTAGTGACAGTGTATATATATTAGGGAACGTTTCTTATTCTCCTGATAAACGTTTCTTTTTGTCTTTGAAAAGGGCTCTTTTTGCAAGAAACCTTTCAATTGAAATATTCCCATTTATGTAAATCTGAGTAATACTGTTTAACATTTGATATTAGTACACAACAAAAAAGTATACATTTGATTCAAAGTTTAGTGTTGTGGGCTTAGATGCAAATGACTATTCTTTGAAACGGCACCTTGTCTTACGCCTTAAATGCTTGTAATGTGCCATTAATGAGGCCTCAAACGCTTGCAATAAGAAAAAATAATGAGAAATATTGGGTATGTTTAGCATTAGCAACAAGCCTATCATTTTAGAAGAAATAGTAATACTCGCTTAAACTTAATTCCCTTTGGTAAATAAAATAAGAATTTCACACCTGGTTTTTACTAAAACAATTTAAAAATTCTCGATAGCTTTATCTTTTAGAGCGGGCAAAATATATTTTAGGGCGGGCACTGCCCGCTCTAGCCCCCCTGGCTACGGGCCTGAATGGAATCATAGCTGACTGATAGGAAGGGGACGAACGAGGATATAAGGAAGGAAGCGGCAACGTTCTTATCGTTAGGTACTGCACCAGCATTTGCCTTACGAAACTGAGAACTCGTGGAAAATCTCAGTCAAGATGGCCGACTACTGGATTTGAACCCAGGCCCTTCCGAATATTGGCCAACGTTCAACCACCTGAGTTACGGTCACTCCATCCGTTTTATTTCAATTTTTAATACAAAAAAATAAATGTTATGTTAATTCCTGAGCATAATTTATGAAAAAGGACCTTGCATACTTTTACTCAGCCTCATGAGGAGAACGTCGAGACTATCTAATGACAAGATCATGGGTATTTCCCTCCATATGTCCCGGTCCATAAGCCTTAGTGGCAAATCGACGGGTGTTAAGCCACAAATCAAATTTTAAAAATTGAACATTGTCTTTGATTATGATTATCTGTGTGTAGTTATGCAAACAGAAAATTAGTCCGCAATATATCTTTACGGAAGGAATCTAAACATTTGTCGAATGATTTGAGATGGGGTACTTGACATGTGGGATTGAAAATAGATTCCTTTATTTGTTAAGATACTCATCAGTTTGTCGGTCCTTTCTAGAAACTGATGACAACTGACCTTTCTATCGTCTTGTTTCAAGCTTCAAAATCACTATTGTTAAATTATTGCTTTTGCCTGTTTATCTGCGGAGTCGATTACCTGGTTCTCCCTGGTTTCTCCACTGGTACTTCCTTTTCCGTGCTTTTTCATGCTGGTCAACTAACGGCGAACCATGTTTTCTTTTCTTCTAAGGATCACACACATTCCATCGTCACACAAGATGTTTTTGTTTTGTACTTGGTACAACAAGACAAAATTTACCACCATCTCTTCCCCCACTTTCGCTCCCTTTTTTTCATCTTGCGTGTGTCATATATATTTCCCAACAAGAAAATAACCTAGGATGGACAGAGGAAGGTGAAAAGGAAGTATTTGCCTTACAGATTCTTGGTGACGATTCATTGTTCAGTTCAGCCAAATGTAGCGGTTGAATGGCTGCATTTACGAACTTTGAGATACACTTGTTGTAAAGAGAATTTCGAAACAAAAGAATATTTATAACAGGCGGCTGAAACTTTTACTAAAAAGAAGCCTAGTTTGAAGGGTGGGTGCCTTGCAAATACCGCCAAAGAAGTATTTCATTGCCTTGCCACTACTAGACGCGTTTTCAGTGACCCTGCCTTCGCTAATAACATAACAAAACCGCCAGACCTAATATCCACTTCCTCTCGAGGTTGAGATAAACAACCTACTGTTGTATTTCTTGAGTGAATATGCTTGACCAGAAATTAGTTTCACATTCATATGATTGAGTAGAGCCTTTGCTTTCAAACTAAAACCAAGGACTGCTGTTTGTGCAATACGCGGTACCAGCAGCCATGGTGCGGATCTTTGCACGTCACTGAAGCCTCAGTGTGTTAACTGGAAGGGTGAGCATACGGTCTGGTCGCGTGACTGTCCGGTATTTAAGGAAGAAAAACGAATTAGAGAGTTGATGGTTCTCGAGAAAATATCTGCTGGTGATGCAAAACGTCGCGTACGAGAGTCTCAACGCACCCCGGTGCGTTCTCCACTGTAGCAGCACGACTACCAGTTAAAACTGTCTCGGTTGGCACCCAGACAGTTGATATATCCACTTCAACTGAGAAACCTCGAGGTGACAAATTTCCTAAACATCGTCAAGCCTCAACTTCTTCTCAAGCTACGCCGAGGCATACAAAGAAACAAATCGCCCCTAGGGAGTCTTCTAGGACTCCACGGGCTGTATCTATTCCTCGTGCCAGTAAAATCTCACGATCTGGTCATATATCACCACTCGCGACGAGCATCAAACGTCTCACTACTGTTCTGGCTCATCAAAATTCTCCACTTGCCCTTAATGCGCCGAGTTCATCCCTCAAATTCGATATGATTGAGGACGATCTGATGGACTCGGAATTTACAATAGTCGGAAAGGGAGGGAAATTTAATAAACCTAGACTGAAAAGGTATATTTTTAATGATCTTCATCCCAATGGCTATGCTCCAATGGAATCTTAACGGATTTCATTCCCACCATGAAGAACTGCAAGTCTTGTTATCAGATCTTTCCCCTGCAGTAGTTTGCTTTAAGGAAACAAGTTTAAAACGAGTGAATCTTTGATCGTAAAGAACTATACTCTCTATCGCACAGATTTTCCAACTGATGGTCGAGCATGTAGTGGTGTTGCAATTGGTGTTGTTGACACGCTGTATTCAACACCTGTCCACATTGCTACGAACCTATAGGCGGTTGTTGTTCGCGTCCACCTTGAGCAGCATGTCATAATCCTGAATTTGTACATAACAAGGGAACAAGACTTTACGCTCCTTGACCTCCAGAATCTTTTGCAGCAGTTATCCCAACCTGTAATTTTAGTTGGAGATTTTAATTCATATAATGTTATTTGGGGTAGTGTTCGTACAGATGTCCGCGGTAGAATCGTTTATTAACGCTTCCAACTTAGTTTTATTAAATACTGGTGCTAACACGCATTTTAGTTTGGCAAGTGGCATATACTCAGCGATAGATCTGTCTCTCTGCAGTGCAGTTCTTGCACCCATGCTGGCATGGCGTGTATATGATGATCTATGTGGTAGTGACAATCTCCCAGTAATTTTAGACTTTTTAAACCTTTATCAAGCACCAGGCAAATTACCGCATTGCCATCTGAAGCGTGCTGACTGAACTAAATATGAAACTCGTGTCCAACTAGTTAATCAAGTAGATTTGCCCCTGAATAATTCGGTTGAGTACTTGAACCGTGAAAATTTGCGAGCTGCCAGATGTTCCATCCCACAGTCAGTCCGAACGCCACGTCGGCGTTCTGTTCCCTGGTGGAACGATGAGCTCGAACTAGCACGGCGACGGCGCAGTCGCGCTCTACGGGTGTTTAACCGATATCCTACAGCGGCACATTTAAATGCAGCACGACAGTCACAAGCTTATATTCGACGTCTCATGAAACAAACTCGGCGTACATCCTTTCGTGAATACGTATCGTCAATTAATTCATAAACGCCAATTCGAGACGTGTGGGAACGGGTCAGACGTTTGTAAGGAAATTGTCGCTCCGAGCCACTGACTGTTCTGAAGCAGAACTATGTCTTGCAAACTGACCCAGAAGAGATAGCTAATCTTCTTGGAGCAGCCTTCGCAGCAATATCCAGCTGTTAGCACTATAGTGCTAATTTCGTAAACATTAAACTACAGGCAGAGATAATACCTCTACGGTTTCACTCTCATAATTTAGAACAATATAATGTCTCTTTCACTGAGTGGGAACTTGAAACTGCCTTGCGGGATGTTAGAAATACATCTCCTGGAGTGGATGATATTCATTATGAAATGCTGCGACACCTTCCCTCCCAAGGAAAGGTCTTGTTGCTAAATCTCTATAATCAGATCTGGAGGACTGATAGCTTCCCTGCTATTTGGCGAGAAGCTATTGTAATTCCCATTTTGAAACGTGACAAAGATGAACTAAACCCCACAAGCTACCGGCCCATTACTCTCACTAGCTGCGTAAGCGAACCTTTTGTGAGAATGATAAACCGACGTCTAATGTGGTACTTGGAGCATGACTTGCTTTCTAATGATCAGTGTGGGTTTCGCCAATATCGATCAACTGTCGACCATCTTGTCAGGGTAGAGTCTATTGTGCAGAACGCATTCCTCCGGAATGAACATGTTTTTACTCTGTTCTTCGATTTAGAGAAGGCCTATGATACTACCTGGAGATATGGCATATTACGCCAGCTTCATGACTTTGGCAATAGGGGCCACATGGCCCATTTTATATCACATTTTCTTCACGATCGCTATTTTCGTGTCCGTGTTAGTGATCGTTTCTCATTGCGTTATTTACAGGAGCACGGCGTACCTCAAGGAAGTGTGCTGAGCGTAACACTGTTCGCTATTGCAGTGAATAGTGTTATGGCTTGTATTCGCCCTCCTGTACAAGTTCTTTTATATGTTTACAACTTGACGATTGTCTGTAAATCTGCGAATATCAACCTCGCAGCCCGGCAGATCTATTTGACGCTTAACCGTCTTGTTGACTGGTCACACCAAACTGGCTTTCGTTTTTCTCCAACGAAGACAGTCTGTGTGCACTTCTGCCGAAAACGAAATTGTTTTGTAGACCAAATCTCTTTTTTGGAGACAGACCACTCCAGTTCGTCGAGGAGGTACGATACCTTGGTTTATTATTTGACACCAAGTTAAATTGGCGTAGTCACCTTCGCCAAATTAAATTTCCTGTACCAGAGCTCTGAATTTATTACGTGTTTTAAGTTATCCCACTTGGGGTACTGATCGAACAATCTTGTTGCGCCTTGATCGCGCACTAATTTTATCGAAGCTTAATTATGGTTGTCACGCTTATTCCTCTGCACGATTTTCAGCCTTGCATACGCTAGATAGTTTTCATCATGCTGGAATTCGACTATCCACTGGCGCGTATCGCACTAGCCCTGTCACCAGTTTTTGTGTCGGTCGCCGAATTTCTGCTCGAGATCCATCGGATGTACCATGTACTAGTTACTTTTCTAAGATATCATCTTTAGTTGGAAATCCAGCACATAATGTCGTAATCAAGCCAGTACAGCGGGGACTTTATGAACGCCGTGGTCACGCCACCAGACCACTTGGCATTCGAGCGTCTGAGTTGTTGATGAATCTGGATGCAGATCGTCCAACTGTCTGTCGTGTCCGTTTTAGTCTGCGTCCTCCGTGGACACTAGTTCGCCGTCGGACTGATATCTCCTTGTCAGTTTCCAAGAAATCGGAGACATCTATGATTGATTGAGTTCTAGCAGCGTTTTCGTGAGATGCAGAGTCAGCACCCGAATTTTATCTCTGTTTTTACCGATGGGTCCAAATCAGAAGAATCTGTTGGATGTGCGTTTGTTATAAATGGGGAAGCCCCCCAATTTTGTCTTAATCCCAAAGAAGTTATTTTTCTCCCCAAATGCAATAACAGCCGTTTATTTTATAGAAGAAGATTGGCCAACTTTAATCTGACTGTGTATGAATTGAAAACAAGAACATACCATTGTTTCACTTGGCATGAAGGTATAGCCAAACGGGGATCATGTGAAATTGCAACCTGTGTAGGATTGTATCTTGATACCCTGGACAAAACTGGTATTGAAGAAGTTACATTATTTTCGGATGGATGTCCAGGCCAAAACAAGAACTCAGTCGTCAATAGCATGCTCTTCCGTACAGTATTCAACTCTAAGAACATCAACAGAATTAATCTTCACTTCTTCGAACGATATCATGGACAAAACAAAGGTGATCCAGTTCATAGCTGCATAAACACAGCTATAGAATCTGCAGGAGACTTGTATGTGCCATCTCAACTTGTCCCTGTATTTCGTCTTCCGTGGAAAGTTCATCCTTACGATGTACACACGATGTAAACAACTGACTTCTTAGACTATAAGACCCCAGCTAAAACTCTGAGAATACTAGCAGTAAGAGAAGATAACAGTGATCCTGTGGACTCTACGACTTTGAGGGAGTTAATGGGAGAGAAAAATCAGAGCAACAGAATATTTTTCAACACCATCCATTTGTAAGATGAATATCACTCCATCAGTCTCAAACAAGGCGTTCCTTCCGTTACGGAACTGCACGTGTCAAGATTGTACAGGAACCCACCATTATTATCAAAGGAGAAATTCGAAGACCTAATGGCCCTGTGCCATGGGCTAACGCCTGTTGTGAAATCCCCAGAACATGTTTTATGAATATTTGCCCCACTGAAAAACAGTCAAAAAGAGGTTTGTGTTCATGAGTATTGCTTGAGTTATTGTAAGGCTATTTATTGTTATTTCACTTATTGTGTTAAAAAATGTATACACTTTGTCAAGTACCATTATATATTTAGAACTAAGCAGAAACTTCAAACAGTACTTGAAACTTCAGATATTTATTCCTTGAGAATTTTGTTATTTTTTGTATTCATGTTTTTTTGGGATATTTGCACGTAAAACAGCATGAAAATAATAAATGTTCCCAATATTAACCTGTATATCATAACAAAAAAAGCTAAAAGCTCATACTTTACGTTAGAAATCAGTTCCATAACGCCACTAGGTGGCGTAACTCAGCAGAATTACCACGCAACTGATTTCTTTCACATGACGAAAAGGCGTATCTATTTTTTTTTAAATGAGGGGTTAATGTTTAAAATATTCAAAACTTACAATACCACTTTACAAGGGCTGTCCTTACTGTAGTTACCCAAGTTGGAATCATTTCGTCAAGTTTTAAACTGAAGAAATCATAAACAGAAGAAATACTGCAAAAACTTCAAAACGCTCTCATGAAAATGTGAAAAAAGAGATACGCCCCTTCGTCTCGAGAGGGACGAATACCTTATGAGATTCAATATCAGATGAATGAACTAATATATCATCATAATATAATTCGATGTTTTCTCCTAGTGATGTCCTGGCTGTGTGTACTAGCTAGTGTTAGTTTGTGAGTACATTTTGTACCTAAAACAATGTGTATAATAGGGTGTTTGCTAGAACCCACTTAACTTAATATCAAGTCAGGCTTTGATCCAACATATAATAAGCGCCTGGGGGCTGGAGACGTTGCTCGTATTAGTAGAGCATTGTGCTAGTATCTAGGTTCCTATGCGGTAAATGTTAAGGGAATTTGAAGTTAATATTTTGGAAGGAAACTCGGGAAATAGATTATGTATAAACTTCTTTAATATTACTTAGTTACATATTAAATGAATGAGATAGGGCCACGAACGCACGATCCTAACTTTATATCCTAAATTAATCCACTTATTAACTTATGACAGCAAACACATTACTAACTTAGAAATATGATCAATAACAAGCAAGTAAACAGTTTCCAATTTACCTAACATTCAATTGATAGAAGACAGTCAGAGAACAGATGTAATTGTATGTATTTGATGTGATATACAATATTGGCATGCAGATCAGAATGAAATCACTGGAAATACATGATGTTTCAATTTCTATCTTCAATATCGAATACTACAGAACTGAGTCTAGTCAGCAGCACCAAGTCTAGTTGTAGATAAGCTGTTCAGTTCGTAACCATGACAATAACAATCCCAAGGAACGACCAACATCAACAACACCAACATAGTAAAGAATCAAATGTCTTGTTTTTATATTAAACTCGATTTTGATGTACCAATCATAGTTTACTGAGAGGTGTGTCCTCACGAACACCAATCACAATCGATTCGACCCTTGCCTGCTGATGCTTCTCGCACTTCGTTCAGCTGACTAAGATGGACTATATAATGTCTACACAACTGAACTTTGTATTGCTAGCCTAAGTTTACCCTTCACCAGTCACGTAAGCTTGTACTTTGAAAACTGAGTATGAAATTCGTAATATTCTGATCTGTCAATGAAATATGATATTGTCTGCATCTGTCACCTTGATTCATGAATGAAATTTTATATGCATATCTTTATTGGAACTGAATTACCTTTAACAATAATAACATAGAATGATTTAAATACGAAATACCTGTTCGTGCCTTGTTTTATTAAAATTAAACATATTTGTATTTATTACATTGTTACATATTTAATTATATTGCATTGTACACTATACGACACTAGCATATCTCAGAATATATTGTTCATTAAACTACTCAGTACGAATGAACGATTACAAAATCCCATCGCTAGGACAGTAAATTTCGCCATGCACGTAGGCGTGCAAAACGTCGTGTATATTGAACTCTTTTCATCAAGGTTTAACTGAAAAAATGCCGACTTCAAGTCAATTTTGTTGAAGATCCTTCCCTATATTAGGAATTAAATCCTCATTATTTGGACAAGGGAACTGATTACAAATTACTCTTTGGTTGATTTTATTGTACGCAACGACGAGACGTTTTTCGTCTGGATTTGTTACTAAAAATGCTGACGATGTGAAAGGAGAAGTTTTGACCGGAACTACTACTCCTTGCTCTATTAACTCGTCAATGTAAATGTTCAGTTCTTTGTTTCTCACGAGTCATATGGTATGGTTGTTGCTTCACAGGACTAAAATCATCTATAAAATATTTAAAATCTCTTACTTTACCTAATCTATCACATATAACAGTATTATATCGGGAAATCACATTATTTACATATTGTAATGTTCCTTTTAGTTTCGAATTGGTAGAGTCAAAGACACACGGGAGTGGTTTCAGCCTTCAATCCTTTATTTATATATAAAGAACAAAGTTAATAAAATTACCGTCCCGAAAAATACTGTTTACAGGTATTTAAGTATGGACGATTACAAAGATATCTTATGGAGTAATCAGATAGAGACTATGGAAAATAGGAAGACACCCGTTCCTTAGCAAGCTGCGTGTCGGGAAGTTGTACCAGTTCCTTGGCGAACTGCGTACAGGAGAAATATTGTAAGCGTACACATTAGTTCCTTAGCGAACTACGTGTGCGGATGACACCAATTCCTTAGCAAATTACGTGTCAGGTGGTTGTACCAGTTCCTTGGCGAACTGCGTACAGGATAAGTTAGTTTTTTATACGTGAGTGCAAACCAGTTCCTTAGCGAACTACCTGTGCAGGATAGTACCAGTTCTTTAGCGAACTGTGTACCAAGGATGGTTCAGTATCTTAGCAAACTGCGAACGGATGATGGAGAGGAGCTGACCACCCGGGGAATGAGTGATGGCTCTTTCTCTGTGTAGGTCCTTTTTAAAGGTGATTGTAGGGTGGCTCCTCTTGTTTATCCTACTTGACTCCAGCTTCCTCTGTCTTCCGTTATTCGCTCCATCTGGTGTTAGTTTGCGGAGTTTACCGTCGTCTGCTCCAATGTGTGTGTATGACTTGTTTACTTACATAACCATATGTTTGTTCTATAAACATGTATGTTATTGTCTATACAATGTCCACGTGTTCGTAATACACGCTGGTCATTACGATATTTCTGCAATGTAGGATCAATACACAATAAATTATAAACTTTAGTACCTTCTGAAATATCCGTGTTCATCTTGGCTATCAATGCATGTTGTCCACCCTGTACATTCTTCTGTGGCTGACCAGTATTCCTACAGCTCGCCGAATTTTCATATGCTCCTGTTTTCTGACCATGCCGATATCTGGCACTTCGATATTTTTTTTCATTCCTCCTGAACTACACCTGCCGGTTGGCATGTTAGAAGCTGTCCAGTAGAGGGTGTTCTGGAACGAGAGGTTTCTTCACGCAGTAACGCAGTACTTCTGGGAGGGTTAGGCACATATAATTTTGTTTGAATGTGAGCTCTTCTTAATTTCAACACAGTATTTTGGGTATCTACACCACCACCTTGTGAATAGATAAATGAATTACCTAGCAATATGTCAAACAACGCATAGAACGATTTATTTTCATTATGAAATGCCATCTCAGTTTCCTGGGTAATTTCTACGATACGATTGCCCAATACGGTAGCAGTTTTCTTTCGAGGCAAAAACACAAATTGTATCTTGTCTTTATTTTCATAAAAAGAAATAGCTCCAATAAAGCATGTCTCTGAAGCTGTATCAATTATGCACGGGGTTCTTTTGCCAAAAACAGTTACATGGATGTACGCTATTTGGGTAGAAATCAAATCAGCAACTTTCACCTTCGCATCCCTATGCTGATTACTGGTCACTAGTTCGGGTACTGCACATTTTTTATAAGATGGTACCGAGAACTACACCTATAACACAGTCGGTCACGTTTCTGACGTTCTTGTAAAGTACTTTCAGAAACTAAACGCCCAGTTTTTATTTTGTGCTGTCGCATCATCAATAATGTTTGGCACCATTACTGAGTTTGACTGATATTGCATGTAATCTTGCTGATACTTATTCATAACATCAAAAGTGTTCGCAGCACTAGTCAATTAGACTATATTTTGGGGTGGGTCTCTCGCGAAACATTCTTTGTGCATCTGTGAAGTCACCATATTAGTAAACAGAGTACACAACACTCCTTCGTGTGTCGCCAAAACATTGATAATACTAAGTTTCTATCTAATGAAGGCAGTAAAGTTTTCACGAACTTTCATTACTTGATAGAAATATTTACTCGTGCACTAACTTCGTGCAAATATTTAAACATATTGCACCAATAAGTTGTTTCTGTATTGAGATAACGAGAGATCATTTGCTGACCTTATGTTATATTAAGATTAGGAGTGTGTATTTAGAAGATAAAATGTATTAGAATATTTGTTCACCTCATGTTTACAAGAGAGCACTTACTGACCTTATTTTATCATGTTCACATATTTTAACTTTTTATCTTCTAATTGTTGAAGAAACAAGTGGTTTACTTAAGATCTTTCGCTTACTTGTGCTATAGCTATGCTAGAGAACATTAGTAATTTTTTATCTTTTGTAACTTGAGTTGAATTAGTGTATTACTTGAAAGTGAGATAATTTACGCAGTGAAAAAAATATTATCACTGTTGTTATATTTTAGTAAGTTCTTTTCATTTTTATTATTTAGATTATTTTAAGGGTGAGTGTAAAGTGAAAATTGGGAGGAGAAAACCTGACATATATAGTATTTGTCGAATAGAAAACGCGCTTGACATAGATAGGGATTGATCAGAAGACCTTAAACATTAGACATGAGGACTCTATGAAATGAGGGACAGTAGTCTCTATAGACTTTGTTATTTATTATAAATATTAGGTGTAGTTATAAAATGAAATGTAAAGGGCATAATTAGGAATTCATTTAAACTTAAATTTTAATTGTTTGCTTAATCTGAGGGCCTTGGAACTAACATTGTCCGGATAGGGGAGGGAAAAGGATTCGTGGAGGTGTTAGCCAGGTTCTATGTTGAAGGTACCATCCTATCATTTGTCTGCTGCGACAGGAAAAACCCTGGAAAAACTTCTGTCAGCATGGTCAGTGGCTGGGATTGAGCTCAAGACCTTTTGAATGCTATGCCAATGCTCTATCACTGAGCTACGCCGATTTAGTGGACATCTTTTGATAAATTGAACACCGAATGTGAAATGTACTCAGAAAAATTCACACACATGGTGATCTTTAGGCATCTAAGACTTAGGCCGGGATAGGGGAGGGGAGGGGGAAAAATGGGGAAGATGTCAGCCTGGTGCTATGTTGAAGGTACCATCCTGTCATTTGTCTGGTGTGACTGAGGAAAACCTTGGTCACAATGGTCGGCCGTTGAGATTAAGCCTAAGACATTCTGAATGGTAGTCCAATGCTCTGCCACTGAGCTACGCCGATTTGAAAATCTTTAGATAAATGAAACATTGAATATGAAATACAATCAGAAAATATTGACATACATGGTGTTCTTTTTCAACACTAAGCTCACTTGACATGAACAGATTTAAACCTTTCAAAAGCATTACACATAAGTTTCCTGAATCGAGAGAAAGGTCCTTCTTCCACAACATTTTAACCAAGATTGATTAACTTGAGTTCGTTATCAGGTCTTAGAAAAAAATAAGAACACATCCTTTATAAGAAATTGTAAATAATAACTTCAGTGACCTTTGCTAGATAAAGTAAAAAACGGCTAATATTGATATAAGATTACTTTGAGCGTTCAGTATAAATTCTAAGATAGTAAAAAACTTTGTTTCAAGACCAACTTTAAATGTAAGGCGTAAGAAACAATCTTAAGACAAACCTGTACCCCGAATTAAATTAACTCGAAATTATAACTTAGGAACTATAAGAATTTAATGAATGGGACCAAGGTCAAATGCAAGGGTATAAGACAGAACTTTAAGATAAAACCTGAACCCAGACCCGCGACTCACCCAAAATGATCCGAAACCGTTTCGCAGGAACTATAAGTAATAAAGGAATGGGACCAACTTTCAATGTAAGGGTATAAAAATAACTTTAAGACAAAGTCATACCCGGACCCGTGACTAACCCAAAATGACCCGAAGCCGTACCTCAGGAACTAGGACTAGAGAAGTTCGTCCGACTTTCAATGTAAGGTTATAAAAAATAACATTAACACAAACCCGTACCCGTAGATGACCTGAAATGACCCGACACCGTATCTCAGTAACTTTAAGGACTAGAGGAATGTGACCAACTTTCAATGTAAGGGTATAAAAATAATAAAAACTCCGTACCCGGAAACGCAACCGACCCAAAGTAAAATGAAAACGAAACTCAAGAACTATAAGGACAGGATGAATGGAACCAAATTTAAGTGTAAGGGTATAAGAAACAACCTTAAGACAAACTCATACATAGACCCACGATTGATAAAGCAAAGTCAATTTTTGTCGTAACAAAGGTGAAAATGACATATTAAATTTTACAAGTTACGAAATAAAAGTGAAAAGTCAAATTACGGAAAAACTTTTCTAAAAGTATGTAATACTTTTTGTTATATTATTGTGAATAACAGTTTACTTTTGCAAATTACAGACTACAAAGTGAAAACTTGAGTTATAAACAAAACATTGTTAAAAGCAGAGTAAAACGTTTTTATTAGAAAGACATGAAAATAATATTTTACTTCGTACAAGTTATGAAGTAAAAAAAGCTGAAAAGTTGAATTGTTAACTACAGAAACTTTAAAGTATGATATTTTTTATTTCAAACTTATGAATGACATTTTACTTTGGACAGATTGGGAAATAGAAACTAAACACTTAAATTGTTAACTACATAATTTTAGAAGTATGATAAACATTTAGTTGTAAAATTTGGGAATGACATTTAACTTTATGCACCTTACAGACTATAAAATGAAAATTTAAGTTATAAAGAAAACATTTTAAAACAAATTAAAACTTTTTTTACCACAAAGTTGTGACAAGATTTTTATTTTGTGGGAGTTATGAAACAGAAAAAGTTAAGTTATGAGGATAACTTTCATAGTATAACAAAGTTTGTCACAAAGTCAGGAATAATATTTTACCTTGTGTGACTTAAAAAGTTTAATGACATTTTACTTTGTGTAAGTTCTATCAAACGATTTTTAAAAGCTAATTAAAAATCTCTATTACAAATTTGGGAAAGACATTTAACTTTATACAAATTGTGATATAGAAACTGAAAAGTTGTATTGTTAACTATATCATTTTAAAGAAGGGTAAACTTTCCTGTTACGAAGCCATGACAATAATATTTTATTTGTGCAAGTTATGAATATACGACGTTATCAACAATTTTATATTTCTATCTTGTATTTATAACTAAGGACTTGTAAGTCTACGCTATCTGAAATGTAGGATAATCTGATCAACTCTTATAGGACGATAATATTAGACATCAATTGAATTCCTTAAAAACAGAACTAGATTATATGAAAAGTTTTTACCTAATGTTATGTTTAACCGTAGACCATGTAGAAGTAGACGAGGCACCTTATGAGACCTACCGTACGGAAACAGTCCAAGTAGTTCTCTTTCGCCACGCTGTGTAGGCGTTAGTGTCACTTTTTCTTCTTTTCGTGACAAGACTACTAGTGCGGAAATTTTCGGGGGTGAAAATGACCAAACTCCACTAGAAGGGGGAAAAGGAGGAAAGAGAACTGTTTCATAAATGTTTGTGGTCAAACGGCGTTTTCTTTGTAAATCACTTTAGAGAAACAGCATGGGGTGATGGTGTATCTGTAAGCAGAGAACACACTATGGTCATTTTTCTCTGCTGTAGGGGCATATTCAGAATCATGGTCTGTCATCATCCACGTTCGGTGTTTTTCATTTACGCTCTTCACAATTTTGTGGTACGCGTATGATGGAAGGCTCCAGCAAAATTAGTTCGACATTTTTCTTCAAAAGACTAAGCATTTTCTTAAGAAAATCATATACATAGAAAAAAGATGTTGATTACGGAAAATATTTATGGCACACACAAAGAATTTACACAATCACTTTTTAAACACTCATAACTTTCACTACAGTCTCCTACTAGAATAACAGCACAATACAAAAAACCGCAGTTGATAACGTATTCACAAACATACGATATTAGAAATGGACTAGTGTCTCCGCCAGTCATTTTCTTATCTATTATTGACTTATTGCTATCATCACAACACCAAAATAACGCTTCCGCAACGTACCCGTAGTAATTTCACTTTAGGTTTTGGAGAGTTGGTGATTGTTTTTGAGGTAATGAGGAAGAGGTTATTGTAAATTATTAATTTCTGTTCGTAATTATTTCTAAGCTGTTGTGGAATGTTCTTGCGAATTTTCAGACTTTTAGGCTAGCGTGAAATACATTCCGATTTTCGGGGTTGGGCTATGCTACTTAAGTGCATATTTTCGTTGTTCGTACTGAGTATTTTCAAATTTTGTTTTCTTCCGATGTTCCAAACGGACCATGCAAATTTGAGTTTTCTAGACCAATCAGAAGTGGATTTTCCATACACGGGGTAATGAGGGACTGAGAAGTATAATTGCATTTTTTGTTCTTGTAAATCCAACAAATACACGAATCCTCATGCTGAATTTCAGCTATCTAAGCCAACATGAATTTTTATCCGGAATTCTATCTGTTTACCGCGACGGGAAGTTAATTTTCGATACCCGGAGTTATTCGGATACTTCATGATGCAATTGCATTTATAAAACTTTTCCTGTAAAATTCCTACCTATCCACGAATCCTACCGTGCACTAACATCCTATGCGTGGGTTTTCTCGATATTCTCCAGTTTCCTCCCACTTTCTACATTCCACCAAATCATCCATCCAGCCTGAACAAAAGTTGCCTAAACGCTTTAAATAAAAGTTCAATAACAGATGAGAAGTTTGCAAATGAGACTAGCATCATTGTTAAAGGGAAGATATCAATAACTTGCGTACAAATAGTATTAAAATATATCAAACTAAATGCTGGTTCGTCAAGAATCATATGGTAGTAGTAAATAACACAAAAACAAGTAATCTTCATTACAAAAGCAATATTTAGCAATAAAATATATAAAAAATCTAGTGCCCTACTTAAATTTGCCACAAAATCCTTTTTAGTAAGGAATGACAGTAGAAAAAATCTTAAATGGAACACACACACAACGCTAGTAAAAATCACTGTTAGCTCTGAATATAGTAAAGAAAGTACTAATTACTAACACATTATTCAGTCCACAAGCTTCTAATCTTGCGATGAATATCAAGAAAGTTGAAAGTAAACATATACACAGTAAATGAAAAGAGATGACTATTCAATGTCCTTAGAGCGGAAAGAGAGATCATTCTTTTAGAGCGAAATTTTCTATCGAAAAGAGTGGATTTCAACGAAATGCTCTCGCTTTGGATGGAAAAAGTGCTCGTCCTGGATGGAATTCGTATGCTTTTGAATATAATTTATTCTTCAAACTTGAAGGAGCGATTGAGAGCGGTTTATTTCTCATCTTGTTAGAATGATTCAAAATGTATCATGGAGTAAATTTTGTTCTCCACAATTTGTTACTGCGAAGGTTATCGAAACACAAAGCCATACTGTGAAATTTATCGCGTTGCGTTTAGTTTAAAATGAGAACAGAAAACTTGAAAACTTTTCTCAGTGACAAAAATATACCAGGAGACGTCAGGAGTAAGATATGTACAAGAAATCTTTTAACGTTATTCGCAAGTACCCGACGAGATGAAAAAAAAAGTTGAAAGCGTACTCTCGCAATTGAACGGTTGGCTGAGGGAATAAGTCGCGTTGGATAGCTGATGTAAGGATACAGGGTTCAAATTTCCCCGAGATTGCTTTTTAAACTCTTTTTCATTCATAAGTACATTACTTTCCTTTCTTACCACTTATGAATAAATGTTCACTTTTGCATCTTTTTACATTTTCAACATTTTATTGCTTCGTTTTCATGTTCTAAATATTTTGATGATATCTACAAAAATTTTACATTCCCATCAGAAAGAGCTACCATTCGAAGGGAAATTTCTCATCTATTCTCCGATGAAAATCCACTCCAAAAGAGCGGTTCTATTTTCAATCTCAAAAGATTAAATATTCCGCTCAAATCGAGCGGGATTACCCTCTTTGAATTTAGTGTATACAGAACGGTAATATTGTATGGCCGCGAAATTTGGTTTACGGTCCTGGCAGATGAACATAAATTAAGTGTGTTTGAAAATAAGGGTTTGAGGAAGATAGAGACGAAACGGGATGAGATGACCGGAGAATTGAGGAGACTGCATAATGAAAACTTCTTCAGACTACGATTGAGCCATGTTTTAAATAATGAAATGACGACAGCTGAGATGGACAGGTCATGTAGTTTGCATTTGGGAAAAACAAATATTATATTCCATGGTGGTTGGTTATTCGGAGGGAAAAGGGGACTTGGGAAGACCGATACGTCATTGGAAGGACAATATTAGAAGTCTTCATGAGGTCGGTGTTCGTTATAAAAACTGGCTTGATCTTGCCCTTGATAGAATACAATCTCGAACGTTTGTTACTGTGACTATAAACATGCGAGTTCCATATGCCAAAGATGAACTTCCGACTTCCATTATTTAGTTCATTAATTAAATGTTTTGGCCCACAGCACTGTTGCTCAGATCCAGATATATTTGCGTTGTTTAAGACCTTTCTTTAACAATATGAGTTAACAGGTATAGAACTTGTCAATATAGAATTTCGTATATAAGCTACAATTAAGAAAATACTACGTAAGTATCAAGATGCTATAAGGGAACCAAGAAAGTTTTGTCGCTTTTTGTGGAGGTCTGTGTTCAATTTGCCCTCACACCGGGAGTTGAATGCGAATGGAGATCAGGCAACCATTCTACGCCTTGGATGGGAAACACTATTGCATCCTCCATACTCCCCGGACATTGCACCGTCCGATTTTCATCTGTTCCATTCCTTGGACAATCACCTTAGAGGACGCCAGTTCAAATCACTAGTAGAGGTGCAAAATGCACTTGATACTTTCTTCGCTTCACGGCCCACCAAGTTCTACAGCGATGGAATCCATGGCCTTCCAGGACATTGGCAGAAGGTCGTCGATGCTAATGGGAACTATTTTTGATCTTCCAGGTACGTCTTAGGTGACATATCGATGTTCGAAGGCGGTGGGTGAAAAAGCGATAGAACTTTCTTGCTTACCTTTATACTTGCAGTTTCACATAACAAACATGAAATCAAGTGTTGTTCACAAAATGTGTTCGTTACATAAATATACAACTTCACAATATCTAAAATCACAGGACATGAAATTTTCAATGTTATAAAAGGAACCAGCAATTAATAGCTTACTTAACAGTATTTTTAAAGTTTGATCTGATTTAATATTTTCTAAATATTCAGCCAGCTTATTATAAAATGTAGTGGTTCTATGCATTATTGACTTTCCACACAGTTGATTTCGGTGTCTGTTTACATACAATTTTTCATTGTTTCTGGCAAAATACCTGTGAACATCACTATTCTTCGAACATTGCAGTTGCCTTGATATTTGTAAGATTTGTTGAATATATATATATACAGGGGACTGTCAGAGTATTCAATTTCGAGAAAAAATTTCTGCAAGAAGCACGATCAGGGCTTTTAGTAATTATCCTAACAATTCTCTTCTGAATCTTAAAAATTCTAAAAAGTTTTGTTGATGATCCCCAGAATGCAATACCATATTTTGTAAGGGAATAAAATGTAGCATAATACAATGATAAAATTGTCGATTGGTTTAAAATGGAAGTTAGATAACGTATGAGGTAGGTTATTTGAGATAGTCTATTTGCAAGTTTATTTATAAGTTCTTCCCACGTTTGTTTATTGTCAATAAAGATGCCTAAAAATTTTACTTTCAGAGAATTTACATACTGAATTATTGATGATTATATCTGGTGTAATACCTGAATTGTGGCAAGTGCACGTGCAATGTTACCGCTTTTCTAGCGTGTGAGGGAGGGGCTTTTAAATTAAAGCTTTTGGAAGGTAATTATGAAAAAGAGTAACCGAGCGGCTGAAGTTCAGTAGTAGAGCGTTGGTTTAGGATTTGGGAGGTACTGAGATAGATTCCAGCGGCCGACCATCCTGACTGACGTTTACCAGATTTTTATCTGTCATACTAGGCAAGTGCTGTGATGGTACCTACAAAATAGGCCCTATACGGTCGTAGAATTAATGGATACGGTCCATTTGCCTTCCAACATCCTTCTTTAAGTTTTCTTGCACAACTATTTTCTTTAAGACCATAAACCAAATGTTCTCCTGAAGGAAAATAAATCAGAGAACCAGAAATTGAGGCCATATATAATCCGCGAAAAGGGTATATTGAGTACAAAGAAAGAAAAAACGTAAAACTGAAAAGAGATTTTCTTCCGTTATTCTCAATCCGTTGGCTCTCTACGGTTTTTAAAAAGCTGTAGGTCAATATTTGATTTTGAACCGGAACTCTGTTTGCAAGAATTTTTAACGCAATAAACCTTTATGCCATCTTCAGCTAGCAAGACTTTTATTGGGCACAGCCAACGAAAAGAAAGGGACACATGTTTAACAGACAAAGAAGGAGAAAAGTGTTCATGTTGTTTTGACTGCTTTCAACTTTCAAGTAAACACGGTGTTCCAGGTTTCCCAGACTCAACCCACCATGGATTAAGAAATATATTTCATCTCTTCTGTCACTTTTTAACCGCAAAGAGGGTGAAGAAGTGACCAGAGGAAAAGTGAATTTCTGTTCATCTTGTTTCTTTCTCGTGACAGTAGAGGGCAGAAAAATTAGTTAGAATTAATCTAAGTTTGTTTTCGCAGTGATAGATGGCAGTGTGAGAAATCAGTACGGCTGGTTATACAGCTATGCTTACTCTATCCCTATATACTCAGTGGTTGAACTCCGGTCTTCGGCTTCTTGAAAATACAAATTTTGCAGCGCGAGACGAATGTTTAGCTTTAAGAAATGAATAATGTAAAAACTTGTGTCAACTGGACCAGTGCAAATACCTTCTTATTGAGGGTATTTTTTCAGACGTGTGAGATACATGATGTTCCATCCACTAGAGTGATATACTTAATTGAACCTAACTAACATGTTATATGTTGAATACTTCTCATATAAGTCATAACAAAATTTATTTTAGTATTTGTTTGATTATCCGTTCTATAGAATAACAAACATTCTCATACTTAACCAGAAATTTTACTCATGAGAACACAGTTCGAATATTTAAAGTAACTACGATTTGGTATTCCTACCTTCGTTATATCCATACTAGAATGGTTATATATTTCCAAGAGGTACAATTTTAGAAATAAAATATATATTGAACTTTAATTGAATAGAATGAATGTTGTTTTTGGATCAAGGTAAGTATGTTTCCCATAATACGGACTGGACAAGATGAATTACATATCGAGCTAAGGAAAAAACTTACGTTTGATAAAACGTATATATAAGTTCAAATGTTACCGCACGTGAAGTTGATACGCCTCCTGAGATATCTCGCTGGCATGATACATTGAATATGACATAGGATAATGAGTTAGTCATCTTTTCTAACAGAGCTCTATCCATCTGATATTACATACTTCCTGTAATACACTTATGTTATATTGGGATTGCATATCTTATAGAATAAAGAAATGAATAAATATTATAAGAATTTTTATATCATTATAGATCGAATACCAATTTTAATAGACTTTTGACATTGCATTCATACTCTGAGTGGGGGGAAAATATACAAGGTAAAAGTATTTAAAGCACATGTCTTTGCATAAGGCAACAAACAAAGAACTCACCCTTACACTAGATATTAACGTTGTAGATGGTGTGATTTCATTTTCGTCAAAGATCATAGATGTTGAATATTCAGTTAGTACGTTTTCATAAGAAGAAGAACCATAATAGTATGAACAAGAAATTTTCATTTTAGTTCCAAAGCTACATAAAATATTATCAACAGCTTTATATCAGCAAGTTTAGTTACTTTTAAAATGTTTTAAGCTTACACTTTATACTCTGTAACTTGTATAAAGTAAAATGTTATTCCTAACGTAACAAAAAGTGCATCATACTTTTGAAAAGTTTTCTTCATTATCATTATTTAACTTTACGATTTTCTATTTCATAACTTGTACAAATAAAATATTGGTCTTTTGGTTTTATAACAGAAAAGTTTATCCTACTTTAAAAAATATATAAAGTTAACAATTCAAATTCTAAGTTTCTATTGTACAAAATGTCATTCTCGAATTTGTAAGATGTTTTAAAGTTTCCTTTAACATCGTTTGTTAGAGCTTACGGAAAGTAAAATGCCACTAAATTTTTTAAGTCCCATAAGGAAAAATGTTATTTTTGACCTTGTAACATAAACTTTGTTATACTTTAAAATTTATCTTCATAACTTAACTTTCTTCTATTTCATAACTCACTCAAAATAAAAAATGTTATCATAACTTTGTAGCAAAAAAAGTTTGTTTTAAAATGTTTTCTTTAACTTAAGTTTTCATTTCTTAGTATGTAAGGTGCATAAAGTAAAAATCTCATTCTTAACTTAGTAACTAAAAGTTTGTCATACTTCTAAATTTATGTAGTTTACGATTTAAGTTTTAGTCTCTATTTGCTAATTTGTCCAAAGTAAAATGTCATTCACAAGTTTGAAATAAAAGAAAATGTCATACTTTAAACTTTCTGTAGTTAGCAGTTCAACTTTTCTGTTTTATTACTTCATAATTTGTACGAAGTAAAATATTATTTTCAACTTTCTAATAAGAACAATTTACTTTGCTTTTAAACATGTTTTGTTTATAACTCAAGTTTCCACCTTTGCTGTGTAATTTGCAAAAGTAAACTCATTCACAACTATGTAAAAAAAAGTGTATCATACTTTTAGAAAAGAGTTTCCATAATTTAACTTTTCAACTTTTATTTCGTAACTTGTAAAATATATATCATTTTCACCTTTGTAACGAAAAAAGTTTGACTTTGCTTTAAAATGTTTTTTTATAACTAAAGTTTGCCAGTTGATATTTTGTAACTTGCACAAAGTAAAATATCATTCCCAAATCTCTAATAGAAAGTTTATTTTACTTCTAAATATGTGTACTTAACTCAAATTTACACTTTTTAGTTTACTACGTGTTAAAAGTAAAATATCATTCACAATTTTAACAAAGATTAACCCACTTTTCAGCTTACACTTTATAACTTTTACGAAGCAACATGTCATTCGCAACTTTCTAACAGAATAAATTATCCTGTTTTTAAAATTGTGCAGTTAAGAATTTAGTTTTATAATTTATAATCTGTAACTTAAACGGAGTAAAATTTTATTCACATCTTCTTAATTAAAAACTTTCATACTTTTCAAATCATTTGTTAGAACTTGTACAATGTAAAATCTTACTGACAACTTTGTAATACTGAAATTAACTTTTTACAATAACATTTATTTTTATTACTTTACAAAAAATAATTCGCTGCTTTGTAAAAAAAATGCCTTATTTTTAAATAGTTGCTGTATAACAGAAATTTACATTTATCACCTGTGCAAACAAAGTATCATTCTCAATAATGTAACAACGAAAGTTTCACCCATATTAAAGGTGCTGTACAAGGAGGTTTCAATCTGGGAAATACCAAACTAATTGTTAATTTACGGGAAGTAAGGGCTAATAAGACATACGCACTACAACCTTGTTTAACAAATACTTTTTCATCGTAATACAATAGCACAACGTTTCAAGTTCCTTCGAAATAAGACGTAGAGAAAAACTGAATCATAGAAGTGAGATATGTATTTTAAAAATTTTTCGATGCGGAAAAGATCAAAGTATGAAGATAATTTGCAGGAGCAATGAGTTCTCACTGTCTATGAAATTTTCCTCTCGCCTACGAAAATCTTTAAAAGTCTCAAATATCCTTATTAAATTATAACTATTAATTAAATAATAGTATCTAAGCGCCCGCATAAGTTTAAAACGTTTATAAAGCATTTAAAATAAGTTGTTAAAGATTTATAAAATGGCGACCGCTTAGATACTATTATGTAATCAATCGTTATAATGTAATAAGTATATTTGAAACATTAAAAATTTTCGAAGGCGAGAACAACATTCATACAGAGAATTCACTCTTCCTGTCAAATTATCTTCATACTATACTTTGATCTTTTCCTTTCGGCATCGTGAAATTTTGAAATACATTTCTCACTTTTACGATTCCGCTTTATCTCTACGTCTTATTTTAAAGGAACTTGAAACTTTGTTATTGTATTACGATGAAAAAGTAATTTGTTAAACAAGGTTGATGTGTGAACGTCTTATTAGGCCTCACTTCTCGTAGACTAACAATGAGTTTGTATTTTCCAGATTGAAACCTCCTTGTACAGCAACTTTAATATGGGTGAAACTTTCGTTGTTACATTAGTGAGAATGATATTTTGTTTGCACAAGTGATAAATGTAAATTTGTGTTATACAGCAACTATTTAAAAATAAGGCATGTTTTGTTACAAAGGAACGAATTATTTTTTGTAAAATAATAAAAATAAATGTTATTGTAAAAAGTTAATTTCATTATTACAAAGTTGTGAGTAAGATTTTACATTGTACAAGTTCTAACAAATGATTTGAAAAGTATGAAAGTTTTAAATTATGATGTGAATAAAATTTTACTTCGTTTAAGTTACAGATTAAAAATTGTAAAACTAAATTATTAACTGCACAATTTTAAAAACAGTATAATGTATTCTGTTACAAAGTTGCGAATGACATGTTACTTCGTGTAAGTAATAAAGTGTAAGCTGAAAAGTGGGTAAATCTTTGTTAAAACTTGTGAATGGTATTTTGCTTTTAACACGTAATAAACAAAAAAGTGTAAATTTGAGTTAAGTACACATTTTTAGAAGTAAAATAAACTTTATATTAGAAATTTGGGAATGATATTTTACGTTGTGCAAGTTACAAAATATCAACTAGAAAACTTAAGTTATAAACAAAACATTTTAAAGCAAAGTCAAACGTTTTTCGTTACAAAGGTGAAAATGATATCTTATATTTTACAAATTACGAAATAAAAGTGAAAAGTTAAATTAAAAAAAAACTTTTCTAAAAGTATGATACACTTTTTTTACATAGTTGTGAATGACAGTTTACTTTTGCAAATTACAGACTACAAAGTGAAAACTTGAGTTATAAAGAAAACATTTTTGAAAGCAAAGTAAATTGCTTTTATTAGAAAGTTGAAAATAAAATTTTACTTCATACAAGCTATGAAATAAAAAAACTGAAAAGTTGAATTGTTAACTACAGAAATTTTAAAGTATGACAATTTTTTATTTCAAACTTGTGAATGGCATTTTACTTTGGACAAATTAGGAAATAGAAATCAAAAACTTAAATCGTTAACTACATAATTTTAGAAGTATGATAAACTTTGTTACAAACTTGGGAATGACATTTTACTTTATGCACTTGACATATTATAAAATGAAAGAAAATATTTTTAAACAAATTAAAACTTTTTGCTACAAAGTTGTAAACATTTTTATTTTATATGAGTTATGAAATAGGAAAAGTTATGAAGATAACTTCTAAAGTATATCAAAGTTTCTTACAAAGTTAAAAATTACATTTTACATTGTGCGACTTAAAAACTTGAGTGACATTTTACTTAGCGTAAGTTCTATCAAATGATTTTTAATAGCAAAAGAAACTTGATTGCAAATTTGAGAACAACATTTTACTTTATACAAATAGTGAAATAGAAACTGAAAAGTTGAATTGTTAGCTATGTAATTTTTAAAGTAGGATAAACTTTTCTGTTACAAAGCCACAAGACCAGTATTTTATTTGTGCAAGTTATGAAATAGAAAACAAAAGTTAAGTAATGGATAAAACTTTTTCCAAAGTATGATGCACTTTTTGTTACAAAGCTTTGAATAACATATTACTTTATACAAGTTACAGAGTATAAAGTGTAAGCTTAAAACATTTTAAAAGTAACTAAACTTGTTGATAAAAGCTGTTGATAATGTTTTATGTAGCTTTGGAATCGGAATGAAAATTTCTTGTTCATGATATTACGTTTCTTTATCTTATGAAAATGAACTAACTGAATATTCAACATCTATGATCTTTGACGAAAATGAAATCACACGTAAGTATCTACTGGAAGTGTGAGTCCTTTGTTTGTTGTCTTATGCAAAGACATGTGATTTAAATATTGTTACCTCTGTATATTATACACCCCCTCAGAGTATGAATGCAATGTCAAAAGCCTATTAAAATTGGTCAAAATAGGTATTCGATCTATAATAATGTAAGAGTTCTTATAATTTTTAGTCATTTCTTTATCCTATAAGATATGCAATCCCAATATAACATAAGTGTATTACAGGAAGTATGTAATATCAGATGGATAGAGCTCTGTTAGAAAAGATGACTAACTCATTATCCTATGTCATATTCAATGCATCATGCCAGCGAGGTATCTCAGGAGGCGTATCAACTTCGCCTGAGGTAACATTTGAACTTATATATACTTTTTATCAAACGTAAGTTTTTTCCTTAGCTCGATATGTAATTCATCTTGTCCAGTGCGTATTATGATAAACATACTTACCTTGATCCAAAAACAACATTCATTCTATTCAATTAAAGTTCAATATATATTTTATTTCTAAAATTGTACCTCTTGGAAATATATAACCATTCTAGTATGGATATAACGAAAGTAGAATTACCAAATCGTAGTTACTTTAAATATTCGAACTGTGTTCTCATGAGTAAAATTTCTGGTTTAGTATGAGAATCTTCGTTATTCCATAGAACGGATAATCAAACAAATACTAAAATAACTTTTGATATGACTTATATAAGAAGTATTGAAGATATCAATCACATGTTAGTTAGGTTCAATTAAGTATATCACTCTAGTGGATGGAATATCATGTATCCCACACGTCTGAAAAAATACCTACCCTCAATAGGAAGAGGCACTGGTCAGTTGACACAAAGTTTTAAATTATTCATTTCTTAAATTTAAACATTCGCCTCTCTCTGCAAAATTTGTATTTTCAAGAAGCCGAAGACCGGAGTTAAACATAACATTATGTGAAAACCTTTTATATAATCCAGTTCTGTTTTTAAGGAATTCAATTGATGTCAAATATTATCGTCCTATAGGAGTTGATCAGATTATCCTATATTTCAGATAGCGTAGACAAGTCCTTAGTTAAAAATACAAGATAGAAATATAAAATTGTTGATAACGTCGTATATTCATAACTTGCACAAATAAAATATAATTGTCATGGCTTTGTAACAGGAAAGTTTACCCTTCTTTAAAATGATATAGTTAACAATACAACTTTTCAGTTTCTATATCACAATTTGAATAAAGTTAAATGTGTTTCCCAAATTTGTAATAGAGATTTTTAATTTGCTTTTAAAAATCGTTTGATAGAACTTACACAAAGTAAAATGTCACTCACAACTTTTTAAGTCACACAAGCTAAAATATTATTCCTGACTTTGTAACATGAACTTTGTTATACTTTGAAAGTTATCTTCATAACTTAACTTTTTCTATTTCATAGTTCCCACAAAATAAAAATGTTGTCACAACTTTGTGGTAAAAATGTTTTAATTTGTTTTAAAATGTTTTCTTTATAACTTAAATTTTCATTTTGTAGTCTGTAAGGTGCATAAAATGTCATTCCCGAAATTTTAGAAGTTTATCATACTTCTAAAATTATGTAGTTAACAATTTAGGTTTTTAGTTTCTATTTCCCAAATTGTTCAAAGTTAAAGGTCATTCATAAGTTTGAAATTAAAAAAATATACTTTAAAGTTCCTGTAGTTCACAATTCAACTTTTCAGATTTTTTACTTCATAACTTGTACGAAGTAAAATATTATTTTCATGTCTTTCTAATAAAAACGTTTTACTTTGCTTTTAAAAATGTTTTGTTTATAACTCAAGTTTTCACTTTGTAGTCTGTAATTTGCAAAAGTAAACTGTTATTCATAACTATAACAAAACGTTTGTCACACTTTTAGAAATTTTTTTCCGTAATTTAACTTTTCACTTTTATTTCGTTACTTGTAAAATCTAAGATGTCATTTTCACCTTTGAAGGAAAAAAATGACTTTTCTTTATGACTCGTGTGCCAGTGTATGAGTTTGTCTCAAGGTTGTTTCTGATACCTCTAGATTTTACGCTGGTCCCATTCGTCTAGTCCTTATAGTTCCTGAGTTACGATTTAGGGTCCTTTTGAGTGAGTCGTCACTCAGGTTTCTGCTTTCTCTTACGGATGTTTCTTACGTCTTTACCCTTGACGATTTTTTTCAGGTCAGGGTATGGATTTATCTTACGGTTGTATCTTATACCATTACATTGAAAGTTGGTTCAATTCCTCTAGTCCTTATAGTTACTGATATACGGTGTCGGGTCATTTTGAGTCATTCATGGGTCTGGGTACGGATTTGTCTTAATGTTATTTTTATACCCTTACTTTGAATCTTGGTTCCATTCCTGTACTCCTTCTAGTTCCTGAGATACGATTTCGGGTGAGTTTGGGTTAGTTGCGGGTCTGGGTAAAGTTTCTCTTAATGTTACATTTTATACCCTTACATTGAATTTTGGTCCCATTCCTCTAGTCCTTATAGTTACTGATATACGGTGTCGGGTCATTTTTGGTCATTCACGGGTTTGGGTACGGGTTTGTCTTAATGTTATTTTTTATACCCTTACATTGAATGTTGGTCCCATTCCTGTACTCCTTCTAGTTCCTGAGATAGGGTTTCGGGCATTTTTGGGTCAGTTGCGGGTCTGGGTACAGGTTTCTCCTAATGTTACTTTTTATACTCTTAAATTGAATTTTGGTCCCATTCTTCTAGTCCTTATAATTCCTGTTTCGGGTCATTTTGGGTTAGTCTCGGGTCCCGGGATGGCTTTGTCTTAACGTTATTTTTGTACTCTTACATTGAAAGTTGGTCCCATTCCTCTAGTCCTTATAGTTCCAGAGATACGGTTTTGGGTCATTTTGGTTCATTCACGGGTCTGAGTACGGGTTTGTCTTAATGTTATTTTATACCCATACATTGAAAGTTGGTCCCATTCCTGTACTCCTTCTAGTTCCTTATATACGGTTTCGGGTAATTTTGGGTCAGTTGCGGGTCCCTGTCCGGGCTCGTCCTAACATTATTTTTATACCCTTACATTGAAAGTTGGTTTCATTCCTCTATTCTTTATAGTTCCAGAGGTATGGTTGCGGGTCATTTTGGGTCAGTCGCGAGACCGGATATGGGTTTGTCTTAACATCATTTTTGATACCCCCACATTGAAAGTTGATACCATTCCTCTAATCCTTATTGTTCCCGAGATACGGTTTCGGGTCATTTTGGGTCAGTCGCGGGTCCAGTTACGGGTTTGTCTTAATGTTATTTTGTACCCTACATTGACACTTGAACCCATTACTCTAGTCCTTATAGTTCCTGTGATACGGTTTCGGATCAGTTGCGGGGCCGGGTTTGTCTTAACATTATTTGTATACCCTTACATTGAAAGTTAGCCCCATTCCCCTAGTCCTTATAGTTCCTGAGATACGGTTTCGGGTCATTTTGAGTAAGTCGCTGGTTTGGGTACGGGTTTGTCTCAACATTATTTTTACACCCTTACATTGAAAGTTGGTCCCATACGTCAAGTCTTAATAGTTCCTGAAATACGATTTCGGATCTTTTTAGGTCAATCGCGGGTCAAGGTATAGGTTTTTTCTTAAGTTCCTTTCTTAAACAGTTGAATTTGACGTTGGTCCCATTCGTCTAATTCTTATAGTTCCTAAGTTATAATTTCGAGTTATTTTAAGTCAGGGTACAGATTTGTCTTAAGATTGTTTTTGCGCCTTACATTTGAAGTTGATCTCGAAACTAAAAGTTTTTTTTATCTTAGAATTTATGCTGAACGCTCAAAGTAATCTTATATCAACATTAGCCGTTCTTACTTTATCTAGCTTAGTGATAAAAAAACACCATGTGTATGAATTTTTTCTTACTGTATTTCATATTCAATGTTCAATTTATCTAAAGATGTTCACCAAGTCGGCGTAACTCAGTGGCAAAGCATTGGACTACCATTCAGAATGTCTTAGGCTTAATCTCAACGGCCGACCATTGTGACCAAGGTTTTGTTTAGTCACACCATACAAATAACCTTCAACATAGCACCTGGTTGGCACCTTCCCCAAATTATTTCACCTCCCCTATCCCGACCTAAGCCTTAGATGCCTAAAAGTCACAATGTGTGTGAATTTTTCTGAGTAAATTTCATATTCAGTGTTCAGTTTATCAAAAGATTCCACTAAATCGGCGTAGCTCAGTGATAGAGCATTGGCATAGCATTCAAAAGGTCCTGGGTTCAATCCCAGCCGCTGACCATGCTGATCAAAATTTTTCCAGGGTTTTTCCTGTCGCAGCAGAAAAATGATAGGATGGTACCTTCAACATAGAACCTGGCTAACACCTCCACGAATCCTTTTCCCTCCCCTATCCGGACAATGTTAGTTCCAAGGCCCTCAGATTAAGCAAACAATTAAAATTTAAGTTTAAATGAATTCCTAATTATGCCCTTTACATTTCATTTTATAACTACACCTAATATTTATAATAAATAACAAAGTCTATAGAGACTACTGTCCCTCATTTCATAGAGTGCTCATGTCTAATGTTTAAGATCTTCTGATCAATCCCTATCTATGTCAAGCGCGTTTTCTATTCGACAAATACTATATATGTCAGGTTTTCTCCTCCCAATTTTCACTTTACACTCACCCTTAAAATAATCTAAATAATAAAAATGAAAAGAACTTACTAAAATATAACAACAGTGATAATATTTTTTTCACTGCGTAAATTATCTCACTTTCAAGTAATACACTAATTCAACTCAAGTTACAAAAGATAAAAAATTACTAATGTTCTCTAGCATAGCTATAGCGCAAGTAAGCGAAAAATCTTAAGTGAACCACTTTTTTCTTCAACCATTAGAAGATAGAAGTTAAAATATGTGAACATGATAAAATAAGGTCAGTAAGTGCTCTCTTGTAAACATGAGGTGAACAAATATTCTGACTAATACAACTTCTAAATATACACTCCTAACCTTAATATAAGGTCAGCAATTGGTATCTTATAAACTTGATAAGGAACAAATATTCTGACTAATACTACTTCTAAATATGAATTCCTAATCTTAATGAAAGGTCAGTAATTGGCCTCTTGTAAACATGATAAGGTTGAACAAATATTCTGACTAATACATTTTATCTTATAAATACACACTCCTAATCTTAATATAACATGAGGTCAGCAAATGCCCTCTTATTATCACAATATGTAAACATGATAATCTTCTAAATATACAGTTCTTAATATAACATGAGCTCAACATGTGCCCTCTCGTTATCATATTGTGTAAACAAACGGCGGCCATCTTGAAATTTCCAGAAAGTAATCACTAATACTACTAACCTAACGTGTCAGTAGTTTGCACTTTATTAGATTGTGTTGCATATTGATTGATCTTTCTGGTATCTGATATATTGATCGATATATAGTCTGAAACTTCGTATATATGAGAATAAATGAATGCTTGGCTACTCTAACAGTGATTTTGCATGAATTGTGAGCTAGCCTATCATTTTGCATGCACAAAGCTTAGCGTGTTATGTACGTAAGCATCTAACGTAATTTCGCATCAAAACAAGGTTAAATAAAATAATATGGTTAAAGGCCTAATACATAACAGCGTTAGGGTTAAATATAAATTGTAGATTATTATTATAAAATACTCAGTCGTTATTTTCTAACATTCTTGACTGGAATTCGTTAATTCTTTTTGTTAGTAGCTCTTAAATAGCCTCAACAACGAAAATCTTGATTCTCTAACGAGAATCAAACCTGGAACATTGCGTACCATGTGTAAAAAGCGCGTGAACTACTCGGCTCAGAAGGGGCATATGTGTATGAGACATAGAGAGATAGAGTTTATCCGTGCCTTCTTCCCCTTTAATAAAATCTTGGCTACGGGCATGAATATATGTGAGTGGATATTGAACTAACTTATAAATATTATCTAGGGAAGTTTGACTCAACAAGGAGGACGAGAAGTTTATCATATTCATGAATAGAACAAATAGTAAGGATTTAACAAATACAATGTGAACGCACCACTTCAGACAATAAAACTTTTCAATTATTGTTTGCGACTAAAAGGAATTCAAGAATTGAGATTATTACGCATCTTCTTTTGAAAGTAGATGTTCAAAATTTTACGCACCAAGAATTATTCGTGGTAATGCAATTTTATGCAATTGAGTTTCGGAAAAAGGTACTGTTATACGAGCTTCACGTCGCCAGAAAATTGAAAATTTACGGGAGAAATTGACTTTGTAGCTAAGTAAATAAAGGTGTCTAATGTAATATTTGCATGGCGCTGGTTGTCTGAAGTGCCTAATTTGTTTAAATAACGAAGGTATCTTACCCGTTTCAAAGTGCAAAGTGTTCGGTCATTGTAAGCAACAGACGATATGAAAACCAATCGCAGCGCCATGACCGTCAGTAATCTACCGAACGATGACTAACTGATTGTCAACTGTGTAAATTTAAAAAAATGGAATCACCGGGAATAGATAATATTACAGTGGAATTAATTAAAGCGAGAGGAACGACACTAATCAAGGAATTGCACAAATTGATGAGAAAGGAAGAGTTTCCGAAGGAATGGAAAACATCAATAATAGTTCCGGTTTATAAAAATAGCGATAAATCGGACTGTAAAAATTACCACTTAATCTCGTTCTTACCAACATGTTACAGAGTATTGAGCAATATGCTGTTAACTCGCCTAAGTGTATACGTAGATGAAATAATTGGAAATCCCCAACGTGTATTTAGAAGAAATATATCCACATTGGACCAGATTTTCGCCTTGAGAAAAATCTTGGAGAAGAAATGGGAATACAGTGGGACTGTTCACCAGCTATTTATTGATTTTATGAAGGCTTATGATTCTATTAAAAGTTAGAAGCTATACAATATCCTGTACAATTCGGAATTCCGAAGAAACTTGTTTAACTAGTGAAAATGTGTGTAAGCGACTCCGTAAGAAGATGCTCCGTCACCGCTACTGTTTAACTTTGCTTCAGAATATGCGATTTTAAAAATAATAGAGGACAAAACAAGACTAAAGTGAATAGATTGAATCAGCTTATCGTGTACGCGGATATGCAGATTTAATAGGGGAAGATATTGAGGCACTTCAAAGTAACACCGATGTCTTAGTGAAAGGGTGCAATGAGATAGGTCAACAGGTAAACATAGATAAAACAAAATACATGATAACGAGTCGAAACACAGGGAATAATGGAAATAGCTGCATAACAATTCCCCGTAAAATTCATCTTATCTTTACCTAACAATTAAGGAGAACATAGAGAAAGTAAACGTATGAGACTGGCGACCTCATCGCAGGTCTACGGACCGCAACGTGATGCATAATTACATAGCCCGAGCAGCACACCATCGCTGCTCGTATACAGCGTAGGGAATTGGAAACCCCATTGTGCAGCCGACTTAAATATTATCCAGCCAACCTACACTGGTTGCAATCAACCAACGATGGCGTAGGGAATTAGCTACCTCATCGTCAAGCAGGCTTTTTTTGGCTGCAATCAGCCCCAGAAGCTAAAACATCCACACTGCTCGAAAGGAGGACCATCAGATGGGATTTCATTTCATTTCATTTTTCATCCACTGCTTCACCATTATTCCATCTCCTCTTCTGTTGCGACTAACGCCTCCAAGCAATGAAAAAGGATGTGTTAAGGGTGTATTTGCATTGACGCTGGCCTCTGGGATCAGGGGAAATGGGACGGAACCATTGAATAGCGCCTAGTTCTTAACGACAGATTTTGGATAGTCAAACTCGTTGAGGCTGGGAAGTGCGCCATTGGGGAGCTACCCGGACCTTTGGTCTTATAAACGCTTTGGGAGAGTGGGTGTCCCAAGTATCAATCAGTCACGAGTGCAAATTATTTCGACGCCAAGCCATTGATGACTTCGATTCAATTTTCAGCTTGCTGACAAGGGTGAAGTGGGTAGGACCCGGCAGCCTCATTGACTCCTCAGAACGAAGACTGAGAAGTGTGGACATTTACAGATTACTTTCACCATAGTTCCACCACATGCTAAAAACAAGCCTCCTTCGGACAGAGAAGAAGAACAAAAGACAGAATGAAGGGAAAGTCACTGAAGATAAAAGTAAGAGGACGCATATAGTTACTGATTCAACAAATGAGAGAGTAGAGAAAAACGAAATAGAGGAACATACAAGTATCGCACTATCACACGATATCTTGTAATTAAAGAATGAAACAGAAAATCCAGGTTGTTAGAAGGGTTCCCTTTCATTATTCAAAGACGACTTACTTATATTGGAGGCGAGCTACAAAATTTTAAAAAGCCTCGCAATGGCACCGTATTAGTGGAGACATTTACAGATAAACAGACAAATAATCTCCTGAAGATGACGCCAATCGGCCATCTTGAAGTTAATTTTGAACCACAGCGTCAACTGAATTTTACACAGGTGTGTATAATTTTCTTGGTATCTTAAAGATGTTCCTGATGAGGAGATTAAAAATGAACTCGCCAGTCAATGCTAGTCAATGTTAAACGCATCAACAGCAGAAAGGCTTGCCAAATCCAACCCACAGGATCTTTAATTTTGGCATTTGCCATGCCACAGCTTCCTAAGGATGTGAAGGCAGCTTTCTGTCGCTTGCCTTCGGTCCTTATAAACCAAGTCCGCTCTGTTGTTTTAAATGTCAGCACTATGGACACATCATCACGTCATGTAACGTTTCCTGTGCTGTATGTGCAATTTGTGGAACGAGTAGCCATGGTGCGGATCCTTGCACGTCATTCAAGTCGTAGCGTGTTAATTGCAAGGATTTACACACGGCCTGGTCGCGTGACTGCCTGGTATCCCTCGAGGGAAAACGAATTCGAGAGCTGATGGTAGTAGGAAAAATCTCTGCTGGTGATGCCAAATATCGATTAAGAGAGTATCAGCGCACCCTTCCGTCTGGTACGTTTTCAACAGTAGCAGCAAGCACCTCAGTTAAAACTGTTTCTGTTGGCACCCAGACAGTTCATGTGTTAACAAAAACAGATTCTCTTGTAGCTGTAGACCCTCCGGCGCCTCCTAGAGGCTCAGAGACTCCTCGTGCTGTGCCGACGCAGGTTGCTGGACAACAGCCCCCCCGTGCAGATTTCTAGAACTCCACGGGTTAAGTCTACTTTTAGTTACTATAAAGTTTCAAAACTTGCACGAGCTTCGCCTCTCACGACAAGTATTAAGTGTCTGAGATCGATCAACAAAGTTTATCTTTGACGTGATTGAAGACAATCTGATGGATACGGATTATACTCACTTGAGAAGGAAAGGGAAAACTAGATTTAAAATTTGGATGGTGATAATTTTTTGATCTTCCATCATTGTTTTACCTGGTGAAGACCCATTTAGAGCCTTACCTTTTTTTTACTTATGCTCAAGACTATACATCTTTAGTTTTTTGCTGATCGTTGTACTGGCCATTTGCACCAGTAAGCTGATTCTGAAGATCTTTTACATCTTCAGCTTTTATGTGATTTTATTTTAATTAACAGCTACTTTCTGCCGTGACGCAAATAAGGGGTTTCTCTGTATCGGAACGGGCATAAACCATAGTGCTGTTACCGCCCATAAAATTAATTTTATTTATTTATTTATAAAGAAAGTAAACAAATTTAATACTTGGGAGCATACGTAACAAGCAAAAGAGAGGTCACGGAAGAAACAAAAAGTCGTTTCGTATCGGGGAAAGCATGTTTCTATTCAGTCCAGAAACTCCTAACCTCGCGATTAATATCAAGGAAGTTGAAATTGAAAGTATACAGAATGGTAATTCTGCCGGTAATACTATATACGTTTGCGAAAGTTAGAATATGACCCTAGCAGATGAACATAAATTACGTGTGTTTGAAAATAAGGTTTTGAGAAAGATATGCGGGCCGAAACAGGACGAGATGACTCGAAAATGAAGGAGACTGCATAAGAAAGAACTTCACGGACTTTACGAATCACCCGATGTTGTAACAATAATGAATCACTACGACTAAGATGGACAGGCCATGTAGCTCGAATGAGAGAAAAACGAAGATTACATTCTATCTTGGTTGGGAAACCGGAGGGAAAGAGGCTGTTGCGAAGTCCGAGACAACTTGGGAGGACAATATTACAAGGGATCTTCGAGAATGTTCTCTATAGTTTATTAAAATCAAATTCGATCAAAATATCACTTGACCGCGTTAACCCATGTATTTAACCTAATGTTCATGGCCCCATATTTTGACTCTTCATATTTCAGTAAATTTTCCGTTGCTGTGATCAAAATTCTATAAACACAATAAATATGTTCCCTAGAGTAGATTAAAATCAAATTCAATCAAGTTATCACTGGCAGCAATTTTGGGCGAAGTGTGACAAGGCAAGGAGACCTTTGCAGAGCGTGGCTGAGAGGTTGGACATCGAAGTAGAAATTGAAGGCAGCATGGTCCACTTCCTTACGGGACACGGACCGTATAGAAGTAAACTAAGATACTTAAATATACTTGAAGATAACCTTAGTCATTATTGCGATGTGGTCCCTACCCCGGAGCACATAGTTCTACGATGGAAAGAGACTGAAGAGCTAGTCAACGAAGAAAGAAAACTTCTGGAAGGTAAGGAAATCACAAATGTTCTGAGAACTCCGGAACAGGTGGTTGTCCTCCGGGAGTTAGCGAACAAAATATCACTATATTATCGAGCAAAATTTACCGTTTATTTTGCTGCGGGTGATGATGGGGTGAAGTTTAGTGTTACCACGAGACGAGGCTTCAGGTTGTCACGTCTCGTGCAAGTAGTGTTTCATCTCGAAAAGATGTACTTGTCTCGTGTCTCTTCACGAAGCGTTCTGTCTCGTCTCGCAAGATATTGCAGCATATCATGCCACCCAAAAGCAAAATGAGGGAAATTGCACCATGGTGATTAAGATACAACAAAGGTAGTACCCAGAATACACAAGACAAGGGCGTGGCATGATGCATCTTACAAGGCTCACAAACTGATAATGCGTAAAATGAAGTGACCTGACATCTTGGTTATTTAGAGAAACGCAGTTTGAATTATCTTGAGCTCCAGACCAAGCGGCTCTAGTTAGAATCAAAGTTGATAGTTTACAAAAGTCCCTGCATTAATTGACCATACGCTCATGTCCTCTCTTTCTCTTTGATAATGTGTGCGAACTGCGGTGTGTGTGTGTGTGTGCCTTTTTTATTTTAGCGGCGTTTTTTTTATTTGTCACACAGCACCGCAGTTCCTGAGTTTTATTAAAGCATGATGCACTTTAGGTGCACAAAAAAATCATATTTGGAGGCGTCTGTCCGTCCAAAAATGTGAAAGGACGAAAAGGAGAGAAGTAAAGAAAGTATGTGTTGAGGATACAGAGAGAGAAAGGAATTTTCCATCTGAAATTTTAGCACCTTTCCAAATTTCCCGTATTTTGCCACATTTAGGAAATATTTGCCTCTTTCTCGTAAGACAAAATAATTTCCCCTAAAACGGGAGGTTTCTCGCCAACTGACTTCACTAGTCGACTCATGTTTTTCTAGTTCGAAAGAACGGAGCAAGAAAAACTGGATATGATTTCACTACACAACATGACCACAATCTTTCAAAAACGCTTGCTTAGTTTCGACTGAACCAGTAGTGAATTATAAGGAGACGAATGCTTGTCAATTCGGTCGATACAATCCAAAGGTAAGTCTTCCCCCACTTCTTCTGAAACTCTTCTTTTACGATCTCTGGGGTCAATTCAACAGATAAGGAAACTTATATGACTTTCCGATTTCAAAAAGGCTCAGGTGTCCGATCAAATAACATCATAAAGCAATCAAAACATTAAATTCTATTATCAAACGCAGAATCATTTCAAAACTCCGTACCGAAAACGGCTAACATGCTTCTGTTTTTGTTCGGAACAAGAAAGACCATTATTACCATGATACCATGCTTAATTACTAAAAGTGCCACTAAGAGAACTTGTGGAGTGTGTTTCTGTAACAGGATTTTTATATATCGATATCTCAATCAATGCTTTAACATTGTACCATCACAAAATAAAATTATTAACCTTGAATTGATTGAAAAATGAGAATTAAAGCTGTTTGTAAAGATAATTAGAAACAACTTTAGCTTTTCTCTGTTCTTTGTAGGATAGCCCTAATTTGAAGTAATGAACGCTAGTATAGATTTCCAAGGCAAATATTTTATTCTGAGTTAATAACTTTTTAAACAAATAACTCTGTTTGGATTTTCGAGACACGAGACGAGACAAGTAGTCTCCCTCGTCTCGTCTTGAATTCCAATAAGTCTGACTCGTCTCGTCTCGAATTCCAATAAGTCTGTCTCGTCTCCTCTACAAGACGGGACGAGACAAAAGACGTGTCTCGTGGTAAGTGGCAACACTAGAGTAAAGTAAATAAAACTAAAAACAGTGCCCATATTTTGAAACATGAGGCTCCATAAATAATAACAGCAAACAAAAACAAAATCATAAGTGACAATACACTGACCGTCCGTAACAAAAACGATAAACGTAAAATACGTGAATTAAACCAAGAAACACTTACTTACTTACTGTATGGTTGTACGGAACTCGCAGTTTAATCGCCGTAGTAACAAACGTTCGCCATCGGGATTTATCCTGGTCAAGATCAAGCCAGTTTTCATCAAAACACCTACTTCTCGAAGATCCCTTCTAATATTATCCTCCCAACGTCATCTTGATCTTCATAACGGCCTCTTTCCCTCCGGTTTACCAACCGCAAGGGATATAATCTTCGTTATTTTCCCATCAGAGCTACATGCTGTACATATCTTGTGATTTCATTATTCTTACAACATCGGGTGGGTGTTACTTCGTAGTGTGTCTATATCGCCCCCCATTAAATCTACATCATCCGCGTACACGAACAGTTGATTCAAGCCATTCAACATTAAACCCTTTGTGTCCTGTTTTATTTTTAAAATCGCATATTCTAAAGCAAAGTTAAACAGTAGTGGTGACAAGGCATCACACCTTGTTTCAATTCGTTGTGAATCTTGAAACTATCTGACATATTAATACCCACCCCCTACTGCGCTTATGGGGTAACTGAAGCACATCTTCACTAGTTGAACAAGTTTGTTCGGAACTCCAAACTGTACCAGGATACTGTATAGCTTTTCCTTTTTTAATAGAATCATGAGCCTTCTTAAAATCATTAAATAGCTGGTGAACAGTTCAATTTTATTTCCATTTCTTCTCCAAGATTTGTCCCAAGGCGAAAATCTGGCCCAACGTGGACCTATTTCTTCTAAATCCACATCGCTATCTATCTATCTATCTATCTATCTATCTATCTATCTATCTATCTA